>JAPZEB010035851.1:0-11378 GCA_029783705.1 Chaetodon striatus
GCTACGGGAATGAATGAGAAGTTAACAACATCGAGTCAGTCGATTTGTGATAAGTAGCTGATTCTGAATGAACTCGTATTCGAGATGAACGTGTTCTAACGCATTTGTAGTAAATGAAATGTTATCACAACCGTACATATTTGACCATTCAATTTTGGACATTTTAGGGGAAGCTGAACTTCCCTTGCAGTCTTAGAGAAATCGCCACTGTTCAGAGGATGAATGTGCCCCCACCCCAATAACTGAGGAACTGAAAAAGTATCCATGTTTATAAATCATAGTCATTATTCATTCAATGTTGTTGCACTCCATTTTTTTTCCCTTGGTCATACACACCCCACCATACTTGGGTGACAAACAAATGATCACGTGGCTCTTTGGTGGCGATGTCGGTCAGCTGGTGGGTCCATCACTTTAATCCAGACTGAAATATCCTCACAACTACTGGATAGACTGCAACTGAATTTTGCACAGGCATTCATGGTGCCCACAGAATGAACCCTACTGACTTTGGTGATCCTCTGACTTGTCTTCCGGTGCCACAATTATTAACTACATTTTTAGTGTTAAATGGTGAATGGACTGCATTTCTACACCACTTTAATCCAAAAGGAAACCAGACCTGTAACAATATCATTTAAAATAAATCACACTGTCTTACAGGGATCAAAAATAACCTTTTTTTTTTTTTTTTAAAGCTGTTTCAGACAGAACCTCAGGGGGCATCACACATTTATATCAAGGAATTGTTATTTCTTAGCCACTTTATGATTTTTTTGATTTATTTTTTTTTTTGTGGTTGTAGTTTAAAAAAAAAAATACAAGTTCAATAAAAATGCTTTAGGGGATTTAACACAATACAGTAAATACAAGGAGCTAATTAAAGCACTGCCTGTGGCCACAACTATTGATTATGAAATATGGAGCTGAGGCTGCTGAAACATTCAGTAAAAGTTAATAAGTCAAACTGAGGATCTCACACAATCCATACTGCATGGTAATATCACATTCTGTGAAGGATTTGCATAATCATCCTAAAGCAAATATTGTTATAAGTGGTGAACAATGGATCAGAATGTAGAGTAATCCATCAGAGGACAAGGCACGTTATTTGTAGTGCATATTTCACACACAGTCCACATTGTTTCACATAATGCTTTCAAACACTTAAAGGGGAATACAGCATTAACCATTTTTCACCAGGATTTAAAGGAAGTCAGTGTTGTTGGATTTCTTCCAGTAGCCTGTATCCTCTGTTCATTTGTTCTGACTTTGTGGTGCAGAGTAACTAAATGATGCTTCTGTATGTTTACTGCAGACTCTGGGAACAGTCAGCAGACCTGATGACTTGAGAGGCTGAGGGGATTTATATGGTAAAAAAAGTTACAGATGTATTCTTGTCCTAAACCACTGAGAGATTCAGAAAAGTTCTGAAGCAGTGATCATTTAAACTACATTATATTCTATTCATGGATGGCTGCAGATTAGATCAGCTGTGGCTGATTATTATTAATTCAGTCAAATCAAAAGTTAAGCTAATGTGCTCTCTGCAGCTGGCTTCTGTACGCAAAGATTGTTTGTTTGTAAGGGAAAAGACACCACCCTTTGTAACACTCAATTTATCTCCATTCAATAGTTTGTATGATATTCTATAAATTGGCCATCCACACATGACATTAATGTTAAGTTACATAATTAATGCAGAGTTATGAAGGATAGGTTTAGGCAAGTAAAGGTATTGTGGTCAGATTTAGAAAAGAAACACGGTGACAATGTACCTTAAAATGACTTAAAATTTACTCAAAGTTCACACGGTTCTGAACAATGGTCTCTAGGAGAAAAGTCTTGCATATTGTCAACGGACTCCTTAGACATGTTTGAGTTGGAGTTATTGTAGCTTTTACTTACTTCTAAATGATGATGAGTCAGTAGGATTCAGATAAGATACTCCCCATTGCTACTTCTATGAGAGAGCCTTGTGAGTGAGGGAGACCTTATATAAATCAAATGCCAGGTTCATTTCATATGAGATGGAAGATATTCTTATGTTAATGACTTGAAAGCATTCATGTAACTTCACAACTCAAGACTGTTGTTTGATTGGTCAAGTAAGGTTTAAAAATATTGTAACATACACTAATCTGGGTTTATTTACTCTGAATACTGGACTTTGTCTGAGGTGAGACATTCATGTTTGTTTGGTTTTCAGGAATTTATTTATTATTAAGCACCAAGTCTGATATTTAAGATCTTTCATGGTTGTTATTTTGACTTGGAGGTTTATAATTTCCCATAATTTGGCCTTAAAGGTAGCATGCAAATGGTAAATAAAAGAGGCCCAGGGACTGAGCCTTGGGGGACTCCACAAGTCATGTTGCTCTGCTCAGATATAGCGGATTGAGACATTTTATGTCCTGGAGAAAGGACTTAAACTACTCTTAATCCCTAGGCCTCTGGCTCAGGCCTCTGCTCAAAAATGACATGCACAAAATTAATTGAATATTTCTCTGCAACTGCAACTCACCAACAGATATTAATTAACTGAAATAACTGTCTTTCAGCTTACACCAGAATGTCTTCCCAAGGGTTAACCCTACTGCAGGTATTGTCTGTGTTGGGTAAATCCCACAGCTGCCCCATAATCTACCACCCAGTTGTGGCACTGTGGATCAAGTACATAGAACTCACCACAGTCTTTCTTGCTCAAATCCACCAGTTACCAGGGCAGCTAGGAATGGAGCTTGGTCCTAACTCATTTAGGGCTTTGTATACAAGGAGGAGGGCCTGGACATTAATTCTGAATGTAACCAACAAAACATCTTGGCAAAATATCTGGAGCATTTTTAGCATTTTTCTTTTCTACTGAGGACTGTTTTTTTTGTATCTGAGAATTGCTATATTGTATAAGATATATTCTACAGAATTTGCCTCTGCATATTACAGGCATACCAGGAAGTCAATCTGCTTTGACTGCAAAGAAACAGAAAAGTAAAGGGAATTTTTTTTCATTGCACTTTCTGGAAATATTTTATTTCCTGCAGACCTCATTTCCACTGTGCTATTTTCATTCAAACTACTTCCTGTCTCCTCCCTCTAATCCTAAACCAAACACATTTCTCTTACTTTTGTGTTCTCATTTGCATTTTAACACAGCGTGCTGATTTCACAACATTTCGTCAGACCAGGTTGGTTTTTCCAGTGCAGATCAGACACAGTACTGAGGTGTTAAAACACACAGGTATGTGTGTGTTCTCTGTTTCCGTCTGAGACTGATCTCATCTTACATACATGTATTTTCATGCATGAGCATTCCCATTATTGTAATTAATGATGTAATTAATGCTTATCATATCTGTCATGCAGGCCATTAGCAGCTTAGCGCCTCTGGCGTTCTGTCATTATCTTGCTGAAGAGCCCAGAGAGCAGGAAATATGAAAATGATAAAAGCAAAGTAGCACTGAAACAGAGTGGATAATAGTTGAACAATTTAGATGTCAGGATGACATGCTTATTCCTCAGCTGCTGCCCAGGTACGTGACTCAGACCGAGATCAGAATACAGTCATTACATCCAAGAAAATAAAAGGTGTGAGGGCACAAATCACTGATTCAAGGGGAACAAATTCAGTAATTTCATGGAAGGCTGACAACATCAAACTGTACTGAGTGCAGAAATGACTAATTAAGGGGAATTTATTTGAAATCTGAACTAGATAATGGCCATTAGACCAATGTGTAGGCAAACAAATGCCTTTTGACACATTCAGCAGACACAGAGCAAAACAATCATCCTTGTGAAGTTGTGTTTCTGTCAACGTGATAAATGCAAGCACAAATACACTTTTGTTTGCTCCGTTAACAACTTCCAAGAGAAATCCCGCTTTTTAGCTTCTAAATGTTTCACTTACTCGACCTCTAGTCTCCAACTGTGATTTAAAAAACTGATCTTCTCAATAGAATTTTTTGTGTTACTTAAAAGAAGGGTTGCGCCAGAGTGATCATGTTTAAACTGGTTTGATACTGAACCAAAAATAGGACCGGACTGGTATACCAAATTTTACCAGGTATCCCATATGACTCAGCAGCTGCTCCTGAATGGAACATATTGACACCGTGTCAATTGTAAAATAATGAATAAACTTCTTTGATGAGCAGGTTGGCTAACCAAACAAATAAGGATAGCCTCTATTAAGATATGAATAATCTGTCACTCTCTCTTCATCTCTTTCTCTCTACCCCCTTCCTCCTTATCATAACTTCAAAGATTAATGTTACACATAAAAAATTAACATAGCTAACATTAGCTAGCTAACCTCATTTTCAATAGCAGTATGTGCAACTTACTTCAATGCAGTAATTCCCCCAGAAAAGTTATTAGGCCAGACAGCAAGTATATTTTAGTGAAAAGAGCATCCAGGGGCCAGGGTCACTTAATTTGGATTTTAATGTTAACAATGCAGCCAAGTTAAATTAAAATAAAAATAAATAAGGAAAAAGTAGCATTTGGTGTCACAGGCATATGTAACATCGTGAAGATTTGGTGTGCATTTAACACATGATTAAAACACATTTTGTATTGGGCCCCCAAAAATCTAGAGACGACCCTGCCAGTTGGTGTTCTCTACTGAACACGAATCAGCTGACAGTTTATTTTTTTTTATTTTTAATTTTCCATACTCTGTTAATCCCGCAAGGGGAAATTCAAGGTTTTCACTCTGTTGTCAGATACACACAGGTCCGAACAGGGGATTCGGTGCCTTGCTCAATGGCAACCTCGGCAGTGCCCAGGAGGTGAACTGGCACCTCTCCAGCTACCAGTCCACACTCCATATTTTGGTCCGGGCTGGTACTTGAACCGGCAACCCTCCGGTTCCCAAGCCAAGTCCCTACGGACTGAGCTACTGCTGCCCTAACATGAGGACAGAAGTAGTGTGTCGGCAAGGACAAAATGTGATGGGAGTTCTCATTACAGCCTTAAGTCCCATAGGGGATGAAAAGAAGTACGTGGTTAACCTTAGTAACATGATTTGTGCTGTAGCGGCGTTTTGAGTCCTTCAGTCTATGTACCCTTATCGTCAGCTCACTCACTGTGAATGCAAACATCTGCTGCTGACTCCTAAGCGTTAAATGTAGCTTTATTGTTAGCATCAAACAGTCTAACGTTAGCTAACCGGTAACATTAATATCAACACTAGCTAGCTTTTTTCACTGACTTGGGTTGAATCCCCCGTTGCTACTGTCATGATGTCAGAGGCTGGTGGCTCTGTGGTCTGTGTCTGCTTATGAGTGTGTGCAGGCAGTTTCACTTTCTAACTAGTTAGATTAACAGTTAATCCTCACATTTGGAGCAGACTAGTTATAACAAAGGTGTAAATGGAAATTGCAGTGAAGTAAAAAGTAGATCACTGTCTCAAAAGTATGCTTGAGTGAAGAGCAGAAGTACAGCTTTAAAAAAGGAACTTGCAAAGTACTTGCTCCTTAAAAAAAAACAAAACTTTTTTTTTACTCATCTGCATTACTTGTAATTTATCACTACCCACCCCTGCATCTGACTATCACACAGCATCTTGTAACATCAAACCTCTCTGTCCATATTGAATCCATTAAGAATGTATTGTGCTGTTACTTTTTAAAACAGAAAACACATTTTTTTAATTATGGTATTTATTGGAAATGAAATATAATACAGCCAACAGCAAGTAGCCTAGCTTGTCATTAACACGGTTATTTGCCTTTCATTAAACTCCCTCCAGTAAGCTTCCACCTTGTTTAGGTTTTTGTTTTAGAATATGAAGGTATCATATAGAGAATTCCTCATTTCAGCTCCATGAATCAGCTGTTCCTGTCCACTGTGGCACTGTCAAAGCCAGCAACAGGAACACATAGAAGCATCCAAAGAAGGTTCAGCTTGCAGCCAGTTCAAAACCAAAATGTTGTTATATAGGCAAAATTTTGGTTTTCTTGACAGCCTAATTCTGCCACATCTTGTTGTGTCACCCCAAAAAACACATAAACTTTTAAGTAAACAAACAGCATGTGCTGCTGTCATGTTGCTGACACTGGCCTGGGCTCAGCAGTTAATTACACTCAGCCTGTAGGACACTAGTGGTTCCTTTAGACCGCTTATAAACATAATATTTTAATCACTGTTATCACCGTGGTTATTACTAATGCAATATGAGTTGAATTTAGTGCTGTGACACCGTAAGCACAGGTTACTGATGTAGGCTAATTTTTAATTTGCGAAAATGTGACAAATGTAGCTCTAACAAAAGTTCAGTAAGGAAGACAATACTTATCATACTCAGGCTGTAAGTTTACTTTCTTTCCCTGCCATTCACTCCTCTCACACATGAACACCCCTATCTGTAGCTATCATTGTCTGGGGCTGTCAATTCAGTCATCAGCTGCTCCACAGCTGATTCAAACCAACTAATAGCACAGCGACACACCTTCTCTGTCAGCCTATCATCTAACTACTCCTCATTGTAGATATGGTTCTTTCTCTGCCGCAGGTCTTCATTGTTGCTGCCCTCGATCCCCCCATCACCACCTAGTTTTAATGGATTCATCAGCCTCATCCACCCCAGCAGTCAGCATCCTTAGAGTCATCAGCCACCACCACCACCACCAGTGTCAGGACTCCATGGGAGGGCCACCACTCAGATGTCAGAAAATATCTCGCTCTAGCTTTCTCTGTCCAAGCACCAAAGACTTCTGGTAATTCTCAATTAGGATGAATCATCTGTTAATCTGTACACTCACATGCTGTATTAAATGTTATCTATACTTCATTCTTCTGTCTCCTGATTGAAATGCCTGTCAGCTGGTTTGCATAAAAAATGGTTTAAACTCTTACCATGAACCTGTAAAACCAGAAATTGACCCAGCTGAATTCATAATATATTTTCAACATTTTTCCTGTAACTGATGAGCTGAGGAACTGAAATGCCCAATTTCTGGCAATCAGGTACTGTGATACAGTTTGCTGGTTCATGGTCTCATTATGTGTTGTTTATTTATTTATTTGGCTTGGTTGATTAATAATTAAGTCTATGAAAAATGCAATTTCAGTTCCCTATGTGACACCAACACTCCCAAACCCAATTTGTGATTAAATTAAAACAGAAAAGCAGCAAATCTAGAAACAGTAAAAGTTTAGGATTCTCTATTAATTTTTTACTTAATCAATAAATCAGTTAGCAAAATTGTTGGGGATTAATTAATTCTTTGACCTATGTTTCTAGCTAAGTTTCCCTTTGCTGGTGAAAATAATGTAAGAAATCCTTGTGGTGTAGCTAGCTAAACAGCAGTTACATAATTATGGTCCTCTTAGTTTATAGTATACAACTTTGAATTAACAGAGGCTGAAAAACTCCATAGAACTGCAAAAGTGGAGATGAAGTCATTATCTGAAGGTCACTTTGAGTGACCCCATTCACATAACACAGTCAGTCCTTTTGATGCAAGTTTAATGATTTGCATTGTGTTTAAGATCAAGGACTGCAGCTTCACTTCATCTGTAACTACTTGTTGCACTCAAACCTTCTGTCTTTTGTTCATCTTCATGTACTTCCTCCACTTTCACCTCATTCCCTACAGTAAGCACTACAGACAGTTTAACAGTGTCTGAACACATAAATATTGCAAACACCAGCTAGAACAAAACACAATAACCTGCAGTTCTCTGAACAAATCCAAACTGTCATAGCGAGGCCACAGCGCTGACCGCTGGGCCTGCATACAAACACTGCTGTGTAATTTGCATCTTAAACATACTTATTTCTGTATTTGTTCTGCTTATGCTGGACAAAATGTCCTCTCTACCACATTTTGGTTTTTCAATTGGAAATGTGTGCTGAAAGCATTGATTTGAGATAATAAAAAGGTATGCAATTCAACAGATATTTATCTCTGCCGGGTCATTTCCCTTTCAATGTCAAAGAAGTAACGTTTTCAAAAAGCGCCTCTTTTCATCGCAGCTGGGATTTTACTGTCTGCAGCAGTTAGGGCCAGACGGAAGGCGTTTGTCTCAAATTATCCCATCATGCTCTGCTAGATTGACAGTCCATTAAACAAAAGCAACGAACTCCTGGTGAATCTGTAATCTGCGCTGCAGCTGAACCATCTGACAGACTGGTCCTCCAGGCAGACAGCACATTTAACCATTTGCTGTTGTTTGATACATGTGCACATGCTGTCAAGAATATTAATGGGAAAAAGCTGTAGGCTTGGTGTCTATATCAAGACTCAGTCGACACCTAGGAACACCAGAGTCACTCCCTGTTGGATCAAAGTACCCCTTTAGTTGGTTCAAGTGGTCCTAACACCATGTCAGCAATGTGTCTCAGTAGGGACCTGCACAAGTGTGTGCGAAAGTCACCCAAGCAACAGGCCATTTGCCCTCTTAGGCCGAGCTGCTCCTGTAGAGAAAAAAAAAGATTCTGTTGTGAAAGAGAAGAGGGAGTAACTCCTAATTATTAAAGTTAGAATAAATTGTAAAACAAAAAAAAACAAATAGAGTAAAAGAACATGACACAAAGCAATGCCATGTGACCCAGTCATGACACTGTTGTTGCCGACTGTTGAGGGCTCAGCTGGGGTGATTCTTTTTTAGTTATGGAAATGATTAACAACAAGCTGTTTTATCCAGTGGTATGCTCTGTGTATACAAATCTCCTCATATGCTTCCAAACAAACCACAGCTTATCACATTGGCATCATGTTCTGCAGGATTGCCTTAGCCTATATTATGTTATTACAAGAACCAATGTTAGCTTGTTAGCTAGCTGGCTAACATGTAGGTAGAGGGCTACGTGCAAGAGAGAGACAGCAGAGAGAAAAAGAGCTGAGGGATAAAACTAAAGGGAGCCCAACTTTGTAGAGCTGCATGCAGACTACCAGCAGGTGAATAAAATGTCAGACAACCATTTCCTACATAATTAATTTAATGGGATGTGGGCGTATTTTCCCTTAGCATTTTTTTTTTAAGTTGGAAGTAAGCAAATAACTAACTAAAAACAAATTTCAATCAAAGATAAACACACAGTATATCATATACGTGCATAGTCTTGTGAATAGGGATGTCAATTTCGGTTCATTTTGCTTGATAGCCCATTAACCTGTAACAAACTGGTTGATCTTTAAGAAAAAAAAAAAAAAAAAAAAGCAAAATGACATGAAATACAAGATTTTTTTCCTTTCCGTTCAGTCAGTGGCGGTTCTAGAACATTTGGTGTAGTAACATGTTATACATGTGTGACAATAATCATATAAAAGAATAAAAAAGAGAGAAAAAAGAGGGATACAAATTACAAGAGTAAAGAGTAAACAACTTAGAACCTTCTGGAATTAGATAAATAAGCTGGGGCCCAAATGCCACAAGAAGATTCTTATGGAACTATAGTGAGGACAAGAATTATCTTCAGACAGAGAAAAGGTGGTTGGTGAATGCGGAAACAGTTTCTCTGGTCTTCTCTCAGAAAATGGTGCAGGTTTCAATGAAAACTTTTATGCTGAGATATGTTCACAGAAGAGAGCTCTAGAGAATCAGCACTTCCACAGTAATGATCTGAAGGAGGTTCAGTAAGCAATAGACATGGCCAAAAGAGGGAAGGCTTATGGTATTGAAGAAGTATATAATGAGGTGCTTAAATCCCCCAAACTATTTGATGTTTTGTATGGTTTATTTAAACATTGTTTCAACCACAGTGCTCTGCCTTCCACCTGGCTTAAATCAATTATTAATCCCATCCCTGGGTCTTTAAAGGAGGATCCAAGGGTATCAGACTGATGGCATTCTTGGAGAGCAGTCATCTATTAGAAGACAAGCAAAATGGTTTTCGCAAGGCCTGAGCCTGTATTGATCACATACATACAGTATGTACTGTAATTACAAATAGAATTCAGGAAAATAGGTCTACTTTTGCTTGTTTTATTGATTTTCAAAAGGCTTTTGATTTTATGAATAGAGACCTTCTTGCAGTTAGGCTCCTTAAAACAGGAATTCAGAGCAAGTTTTATTATGCCATACAGTCAAGCTATGTTAGCTACCTAGCACCGGTTGCCTATGTCAAGCTAAACAAATATTATGTGTAGTGATTCCCTACACCTTCAGGGGTTAGGGGGTGCTATTTTTATCAATGACTCAGCAAGAGAATAAAACAGCTTGGAATGGGGGTAAATGTGTGGAGAAATAAAACTGAGCACCCTGCTTTATGCAGATGATATAATATTGTTGGCAGAAAATGAAAAAGATTTGCTAGAAATGCTAATATGTGCTGATAAATGGTGCAAGAGGTGGCAACTTTCTGTAAATTCCAAAAGACAGAGGTTATAGAGTTTAGAAAATCTACTAAGAAAAGGATTGAATTTCACAACGTTGTCACAACGAGCTTAAATTCACAGATAATAACCTTGGTCTGTTCCTTGATGAACACATGTCATTTTTACATATGGCATGAGTATTAGCAGATTCTGCATGTAGAGCTCTAGAGGGTATGATTGAAAAAACTAAGACTCTAAGATATATTGGTTATGCCACATTCACTCAGTTATATCAGTCTTGTGTTATTCCTGTTCTGGACTACTCATATGGGGTTAGAGGATCTAGACATTTCAGTAAAAGTATAAGTATGCACAGTAGTGCAATTCGATACTTCCTAGGAGTCCATAAATATGCTCCTAGATCTGCTGTTAATGGTGATATGAGGTGGGTGTCATGTAAGGTTAGGTGGAGGGCAAACATGGTTAACCAGTGGAACAGAATGCTTGACCTACCACTGGCAAGCAAAATTTTCAGATGGGATCTCTTAATAGGAGGTGAATGGGCATCCGAAATGTATGACCTTTTTCATGAGCATGGGCTTGGGCATCTCTGCAGCCACAGACAGAGGGTGGATGCAGGGATGTTCAAAGAACTTGCCATGACATAGATCAAAATTATGATGATATTGTCTATTTAAAACAGTGTATGAATGTTAAAAATCTGTTGTGTATCTACCTAAGAGCCTGCGTTCTCTCTGTGCACAGGTTCATTCTGGATTACTACCACTACATATTGAAAGCTGTTGATACAATGGAACTGAAGTAGATCAAAAATTATCTCATTAATGTGAGCTTCATGATGCAGAGAGTGAAATTCACTTTTTACTGTTCATTTCATGACATAAGGAAAATTCTTTTTGACAAAGTACCAAAACAGGTAGGCATGTCCCAGGATTCAGTTATAGTTAAATGGCTTTTTGAAAATCACATATTTGTAATATTTAATTGTATCCATAAAGCCTGGAACAGAAGGAAACACAACATATGCACAGCAAAGCAAAACTTTGCCCAGCAGATGTAGTACACTTGCAAGTATAAAGACTCTCTCTGTAT
>JAPZEB010036113.1:0-11365 GCA_029783705.1 Chaetodon striatus
TTGGGTTGGTCCTTCACCTTCTCAAAATGATCCCACACTTTGGATTTCCTGCCCCACATGTTATTAACTAGCCTGTGTAATAACAGCAGGTACCAGCCCTGGAGATTAACCTGACTCCTGTCTGACTGCTGAGCGTGAACACTTCCTGTGTCTGTCCTTCCAAATTAAATTCCTGCATATCCAGTCATATAGGACATGATTTGTTACGACAAGGCGCAGCTCCTAATAGAGTTTCACATTCGTTTTGTTTTTTTCTGCTCCTAAGTGACTGATGAAATCTTGCCAACTTAATGACCTATCTGGTCGACTTATGTTTGGTCGCCTATCATGGGGCAGCCCTACACAAAATGACCTTACAGAGACACAAACAAAAAGATCCCCAACGACCATAAAGCATAGAGCCGCCACATCCATCTGTGTCTTGCCCCTGAGAAGGAGAGGTGGTGGGGCCATTTGCCATGTCTGTGCACAGGGAGCCATTATCTTAATATGCACATGCACACCAGTGATCTTCAACTTTGAGTTACATGAAACTGAAACATCAACACACAGTCAGTTTAGGGCAAAATATCACAAATAACGTAGTCTCGAGTGGTCACTTGCCAGTCTTGGTGGGTAACTGTGCTCAGTCTTGTCATTAATCGCAAATCGTCGTTCAAAATATATCTAAATTAGCTAATTAGCGTGACGCTGCTTATCCTCCTTGTCTTAACAGGCTATTTCACAACTTCACTGTAGCGACAGCTTCGACTGGCAAATTCGGCCAATGTTTAAACAAGGAGAAACACAAGTAAGCCAGTACAACAGTTCAACTTCACCCCGTGTACAATAACATTAACGCCGTATCACCCATGTTGTCAAAACACAGTGGGCGGTAACGCGTCACGGTTAAACTAACGGCGTAAGCCTAAAATTAAAGTGCCATTTATACGAAATATACGCCGAAATAACCTGAAGATCCCCAAGGTGGTAAAATCACTCAAACTGTGTTCAACTGATACTCTGAATTAGCTCACTGTCATTATATTATTAAATCCGTGGTCACAACAGTTCGTGTAACCCAGGCTGAGCTAAGCTAGCAGGCTAACGTTAACTCGCCCGTTAGCTAATGTCACATCGAGAGCCGTTCGTGACACGCTCGTTTTAGTCGCGTTAGAGCTGGTTAATCTCGGTTAGAGCAGTTTGTTAAAGCATGAAACACTTTTTGACTTACCCAGCTGAGTGTGGAGCTCACTGTGACATCCGCTGAGCTCCAGTAATCTGCGTTTCCTCCCTCGACGGGTGTGACTTCCGGTCTGACCCAGGCGTTGCTTCTGCGTGTAATCAGTGAGTCACATCTAACTTGCAGCAAAGCTCACCGACTGGAGGGTTAGTCCACAGAGCGGGGTTTGTGAACATTCACAGGAAGTTAACCCCGAGATAAGGCAAAGTCTGAGTCATCTGTACCAGGTAAATGAAACTCTGAGGCCGTCACCATGGTGACAGACCCTTTGATCATCACCTGCTCGCCGGCAGGAAACTCTCCTCCCTCCTGCAGAGCCTATCCATCTGTCTATCTATCCATCTATCCATCCATCCATCCATCCATCCATCCATCCACCTGTTTTGCAGGCCTCTGCCTTCCCTCTGTTGGCTGAGTACAACTCAGATGTTATTAAGCAGGATATTAGGCAAGAGGAAATAAAAGCTGAAACAATATTTCTGGGCGGTTTAAATTACTAGTGGCCTACAGGACATGATGAAACAGCCCCTGAGTGACAGGTTGACAGGTTATTGAAGCTAAACTAAAGAAAGGTCCAATCATGGCCCAGTGAAATATGCCTCACCTGTTTGAATGATGTTTTTATATTTCATTTTAAGATGCTTCCAAGTGTTTTCCCCCTGTGAGATTGCACCTACATGAAAATCAGATTTGATTCAAAACCACTCCACCACTTTTTCACCTGTATGCTACGGTTTTAATTAAGTGTGGTTAGATGTTAAATGAATGGACTGGTGCGTTCAAACTTACGCTTTGGCTGGGGCAGCAGTTTCCTCCCATGATGCCTCTCTCTCCTTGGCAGCTGCAGCTTTGTTTTTTTAACAAAATATGTGCTCATATTCACTGTGGGCGATCACGAGCACCTTCAATTCCACAGGTGTAAAATGAGTTGGTGGCTTTTCCTCTCCGGTGACTCCACGATGATGATGATGATGGCATGCTCACAGCTGATTGAACTAATTCAGATCAGCTGTTCTGGATCCGGAAACTCGGAGTTCAGGGTCAGACTTATCTGTGTTGGTAACTGACAAATTACCAGTGAAGGAATGTAACTATGTTTATTCAAGTCCTGTACTTAAGTACAAATTAGAGGTACTTGTACTTTACTAGAGTCTTTATGTTTCACGCCACTTTATACCCCTGAACCACTACATGTCAGACCACTGTCCCTTTACTTGACTGTACATATTAAAACATTTTGCATAACAAAACACAACAAGAGTAAGGAAAATATAATGTTTAGTAATAAGGGACTATTCTTTATTTGGACCATCCCAAAGCTACAGATATTTTTCTTTGAGCCTCCCTGAGTGACTGGCAGAAAATACATCTTTGCATTTCCTATGAAACAGCTACATGTTTTCAGTCAAAGCCACATTTGAGATGTCACAAGCGCTTTCATAAAAACAGACTGTGCTCAAAATAAAATGCAAAGATATTTTCCCTGTTTGAGAATATACAGCTGCACAACATGTGAATAAAAAAATACAGGCCATTAGATCTAAACATCCTACAGAAAACCTGAAGGGACAAACAGAGGACGTGAAAATGGGTGAAATCGGTCACAATTTGGCTTCATTTCAATGGTAACAATGAAGACCATGAGACCAGGCATTCGCAAAGAGTGATGTAATGGTCCCTGCCCTAGCAGGGCCAATAAGAGGAAGTGATGTATTTCCCACAGAGCAACAAGCAATTGGTCTTTTTATAAAATGTTCCTCTTTCATTATTTTCCTCCCCTGCCCTGTAAGTCACAGCCCACTTCCCTTTTATGTCTCTCCCAAGATCTTAAAAATAATACAGGACTTGTGTAAGGTGGTTTTGGAATTTGGGAAATGGAACATTTTATTTTTTATTATTTGGACATACAAATTCATATTTTTACTTTATAGTTGTATTAATAATTTACAAAAATCAGACAAACCCAAAAGTCCAAATAGAAAGTGACAAACACAGGTCACTGTTAGTCGTACTAAGGTAGGTTATTTGCAGCTTCTTGTGCGAAAGATGGATGGCTCCACCGCAGCTACTGAACACCACAGCTTCATGGATGATAACTCTGCTTTCTAGCTTCAGATGGACGGGCTGTTGCAGGCTATGTATTGTATTCTGTGTCCAGCACTGAACATAATCCTCCTTATCAAACTCAGTCAGCATATTTCCATGCCATAAAACAACTCATCGCTGATTCATTGTTTGTGCAGCAGATTAGTTTCCTAACATCTAGCTGAAGTATTTGCATTTGCAATTTTACACTGTAGTCAAGCAGCAAGCTTTACATTTCTATTTCCACACACTCTGTCTTTGAATCATCTCTCAAATCAACCAAAAAAATACTAGAAGCCAGTGCTGCTACATCGTCTTTATTAGGACCCAGTGTTGATGGAGATGAGAGCAGTGCTGTTTGCAGTCAGGATCTGTGGGTTTGGCTCTCCACTGTATAACGTCCGGGGCCTCAAACACACCCCCCGCCACCCCTCTATGAGCTGTTTACATGGAAGGATAGAATGAAAATAAATACTCAGGCTGCATTTGCTTGATCTGATAAAGATAAATTCACATTGTAACAAGTCAGGAATGTTCAGAGCAACAACGTTTTTTTCACCATTAGCCATGGTCAACACTGCCTGTGGTAAAAGTTCTGATGTTTAGTGATACTACTTCAATATGTTATTGGACTCTACTGATATAGACTCTACGTCTATATCAGTTCAAGGAGGGTCCAAATGCGGACTAACGGGAACATTGAGTTTTTAACAAAAAGCAAGCTTTAATGCAGCCGATAGAAATCATCCAGTACAGGCAGGTAACTAAAAGTCCAAATGCAAGCGGAGCCAAAACTAAACTGAAAACCAGCCCATATAATACAATGAACCCAAATCCAAAATCCAAACAGAACACCAGGCAGGAAACGGAGCAGGGAATGACACCAGGAACACAGGGTTGAACACAGGGTGAATACAGGGGTGAAAACAGGGGTGAAGACAGGGGTGAACGCAGGATGAATACAGATGAACTGACAAAAAAACAGGGAAACACAGATACACCGATCAGCCAACACATTAAAACCAGAGACAGGTGCAGTGAATAACATTAATCATCTCATTAAACTGCAGTGCACTGCTGGGAAACCTTGGGTCCTGGGATTCATTGGGATGCCACTTGACATACTTCACCCACCCAAACACTGAACAAGTACACCCCCCCATGGCAAAGGAGCTCCCCAGTGGAGCTCTTTGTCACGTTCTTCAAGCCAGTTCTGAACAGTTTTTGGGGGTATGGCATGGCGCATGGTCCTGTTGTGCGGGGAACTGCCATCAGAGAGTGCTGTTACCAAAGGAGGTTGTACTTGGTCTGGAACGGTGTTTGGGTGGGTGGTGCGTGTCAAGTGGCATCCAAAGGAACTTCAGCACCCAAGGTTTCCCAGCAGAACTGTAACGAGGTGATCATTGTGATGTGATGTTATTCACTTCACCTGTAAGTGGTTTTAATGTTTAGGCTGATCAGTGAAAACAGAAAACTAATCACAAGAACGAGACACAGCTGGACTAGGAGGACACGGGCAAAAGGAGGGAAATAAGATTGGCTAACCACGAGGGTGTGGAGGGGAACACCAGGGCGGAGCAGACAAGACTAACACAGAACAGCTGTGACGGGAAGACTCTGGGAACAGGGAAGGACTAACGAGACAGGTGTGACAGAAAACAGGCTGGAAAACGCACAAAGACAGGAAGTAAAACCAGACACTCCACATGAGGAGAGAATCTGCAAAATTTAACGGGAAGCAGATTAAACACAAATGACTAACATGAAGCAAGGAACACAAACAGAAACTTTCAAAACAAAGTCAATTTCTCTGTTTCTCTGTGTAGGAGGGACGTGTGGTGGTTTATTTAGTTGTGGCTCATATTCCTTTAAAAAGCAAAAGAGTAATGAGTCAACAGGACTGCTGACATTGGGATGTGCCAAAATCACATACCTTTATTTAATTTAATTGTGTTATTGATTCATAATTAAGAGACTGTAAAAGCTAGGTAATATGCATTTGACATTGTCTTTTAAACAAAGGAGTATCTGTCTGTACAATGACTTTGGTGTCACCAATTTCATAACACAAATAAATGAGGAATTTAAGTGAGAGCAAAACATTTTTTTAAACAGTGCCGCAAAAGCAACTTCCTGAGTTTTAGAACTTAATTTAACCCCAGAGCAGAGGGGAAAAAAAACCTATGTGGCAGCAACGTTTTACTGAACATTAAGCTAATCACATGCAAAAATGTGATGACAACTTCACTGATAGAAAATAATGTTCAAACATAACAGGCTGATGTTTCTTAACAGACCTAAAGCAAGAACTAACTGTCATTTCTGATGTACGTTGACACGTTGGAAGTCCAGGTGACCACTGACTGTCTATTCCACAGGTCAAGGTGGACTCTCCTATCATAGTATACCCAGGTTTGCACACGTTCATCACCGTAGACAGGTATCTATAAGGAGGTCCACTGAGCATTTCTAGTAATAGGTTCTTCACACTGAACCACTGCAGTCAAAAAAAAAAAAAAATTAACTGGAATTTAATACAGGCGGCGGATCACAAGTTGCCACTGCAAAATAAAAACGGCATCTATTAGACACTGAGCTTTCATAGAGACGTTACTTACAAGTAGCTTTCAAATCAGAGAACAGTGCCAGTTTAAACTGGCGGTGAAATATTGCTGCTATTAGGACTTTAAAGGGGCACCTGTGGTTAAAATTTTCATTTACTGTGAGTAGTTATGTGATACAAAGATGAACTGATTTCCAAAAGGCATGACGTTAAAGACTTTCTTCAATATTTTTTAGCAAGTTCAATCTTTTACAGTTTCAAAATAACCAAAAATGAAACAGGCCTGAAGCAAAAGTTTGGGCACCCTGCATGGTCAGTGCTCAGCAGCGCCCCCTTTGGCAAGTATCACAGCTTCTAAACACTTTCTGTAACCGGTCGCGTGTCAACTTGTCTCCAAACAATCAGCGGGCTCAATCAATGTAAAACTAAGAAAAACCCTTTTAGCTGCTGTGTATGGCCAAATGACCAAGCAGGGCTTATGAAGTCATGGGCAACTGGGCACAGAGGCCTGTAAGGACCCCTCCACAGTAGCCTACCTGCAGCTCATATCCCTCCAGCTGCTGGGTTCATACTGTATGTTGTCAATACAGAGCATTAGACCTGAACCTCCTGTAGGAAACCTGATGGACAAACAGAAGATTTAAGATATCATAGGCCCGCATCACTCATCATAAAATCTACCGACTAGCACCTGTTACTGGTTTACACTCACAAAGACAGAAACGCCAACAGCAGCAAGCTTTATTTACATTTTTAATTACAAACACTATTTCACTGAATGGTCTCCAAAATCATACCTGTGTATGTATCACACTAGAAATCAGTACTACTGCATGGTCTTCATCAGGATCAGTGAGTTGGACTAAAAGTCCAGGGCCTGAACACAGATGCCTGCAAAAGTTCATTCAAATTCAAAGTCAGAGAGATCCAGAAATTACCACAAAGAAACACAAAACGACCACAATGAGACACAAAACAACAACAAAGACACACAAAATGACTTTAAATAGATAAAGAGTAACTAAAGAGAAATTCAAAATGGCTACACAAGACCTAAAATTAACACAAAGAAACATAAAATGGCTACAAAGAGACTCAAAAAGTCCACAAAGACACAAAAAACGACTATAAAGAGTCAGCTGCAAAGAGACAGAGAGACTCACAATAACTTTAAAAAGAGGCAAAACAACCACAGAGACCACAAATGACAACAAGGAGATATAAAATGACTTCAAAGACATAAAAGACCACAATGAGATGCAAAAAACTACAAAGAGATTAAAAACAGCTGCAAAGAGACACAAAGAGACTCACAATGACTATAAAAAGGGCCACAAAGACACAAAATATTGACCATGAAGAGATGCAAAAGACCTACAAAAAGGGGCTAAACAACAGCACAAAAATCTACAAAGAGAAACAAAAAGGCCGTGATGAGACACAAAACAACAAAGAGGTGCAAAACAGCTGCAAAGAGACACGAAATGACTTTGAATAGATGCAAAGTAACTACAGAGAAATTTAAAATGACTATAAGGACCCCAAAATGACCACAAATAATGAAAACAAATGAAAACAAAGAGATGTGAAACAGCTGCAAAGAGACACAAAATGACTATACATAAATGTGAAGTAACGACACAGAAACATAAAATGACTATGAAGAGACTTAAAAAGTCCACAAAGAGCCCCAAATGACTACAAAGAGATGTAAAACAGCTGCAGAGACACAAAGAGCCTCACAAAGACCATGAAAAGAGGCAAAACAACACAAAGAGACAAAACATGACTGCAAAGAGATGCAAAACAACAGCAGACGGAAATATTTACAAAGAGACACAAAGTAACACACAAAATAAAAGACACACAGATGTGTAACAACTCCAAAGAGATGCCAAACAACTGCTGTGTCTGTGTTTCTCTCTCCTTCCATATGAGAGGTGGAGGGGCCCTTTGCATGTCTGGGCCCAGGCACAGACATGCTCTGTGTTCAGAGAGTAACACCAGCTTTCTTTTTTTCATCATTAGTAAGGGTCAGTTTTTTTTAGCTGGCATTGTGAACGTTTATTTTTTTAAATTAATACTATTTATTTTACATAATGTATGACAAATATTATTCTAGTGTTCTTAAACATGGTGACAGATCGTTCCTCTTTTTTCACCTCTTTAAACACATTAAATGGAGATGACTTCAGTGTGTGTGGTTTGGTGGTGGCACTGCAAAGCTATCATTTAAGATACATTACAGTAATGACCAGTCTGATACATACTGCAGTGAGACACTCTGATAAACACGCTGACACACGTAATGACCCGGACTCTTGACAAACCATGACGTGTTATCAAAGAACCTTGGTAAACAATAAAACCACAGAGCAATGTCAGAGGTGCTGATATGACTTCCAGGCAACTACCACTGTAAAAGCAGGTCAGTTAACCATGTGGGTCATTCGCCTGACCTGAGCCCCTCTCCTCTTCCTCCTCCTCCTCCTCCTCCTCCTCTTGGCACGTGTGTGTCTCACTTTTGCACATTGGAGTACTACACACACAGATATCAGTAAGGACGCAAAGGAAGCCCAACGCAGCAGCATATACCAGAACGGCACTCCTGTCCATGTCCTGAAAAAACAAAGATTTGATGAGTGACTGGTTTCCAGACAACAAACACTCTGTGCATCTGTTTTAGGGATTTATGAATTAATAAATCCAACCTGCGGAAGAACAGATCTCGATCCGTTTCATTGATTGGAAATGACCGGTTTGTTGCGTCAGAGTGGATTTTCATGGCAGCTCGGCTGGTAGTCAGAGCTGGAGTTGTGCAGGTGGTGGTGCTCATTCTGTCGGCACAGTCATAAACGGGTTGGCCTGATGATTCAAAACAAAGACGTTACAATCGCATTACTTTTATGAGCTTGTACTTTGTGCAATAAGGATTTCACAAGAGCCTCAAAACAAATCAGAACCTATGAGTTCATTCCATAAAGCCCATGATTATAATGTCTTGGATCTTCCTTTTTAAAGCCCCTCTGTGTTTGATTTTTATTAGAATTTTTGATCTTTAAAATAACTGCTGTTGCAAATTTGTTGTTAGTGGAAAATGAGACCAGGGTTCCCAAGGATCTTTAAGACTTTTAAGGAAGGCAGTGAATTCATTCAGCCTATCCCAGCTGACACTGAGCGAAGGGGAGGGACAGGTCACCAGACTATCACAGGGCTGACACACAGACTATAAAATGACAGGATGTTTTGCTGCCTCTCGCACCAGCTGTAGTCGGACCAAAAAATTATTTTTTTCACTGGGTCGACTGCTGGCAATCAACACACCTTAAATATTCCATATCACAACTTTGACCATCACTTTAGTTTTTATATGACACACAGTTTGAGATGAGTGAATCTTCAAGCATTTATATATATTGATTTCCACTGGATTATGTGAACTGCATATATTCTAATCCTCACATGTAGAAAAAAAAAAAGGGTCCTGAGTCCTTCCTGTGGCTTACAGCAGCACTAAACTCAGGCGCTTGCCTGAGAAGGACTAAATGCACAAACCTGCTATTTTTAAATACACCACAGAGAGAGACTCTCGCTGCAGCCTGTTTTATTTTGCTCTGGAAATGCTGGTGTGCAGCCTCGTTCTGTGGACGATAATCGAGGTGCAGACTTTCATCTGCGTCACTGATAATGAGGAAACACAGTGAGTGCTGGATGGAACAGTGAGTAACAACAACCCCACCCACATGAAAGAGAACTGTTTGTGGTGGAAACTCGAGGTACCATAACTGAAGGTTTACTTTTGGTTCCAAAGGTACTATAACGAAAGTGTTTGGTGGAAACGGGGCATATTACTCATATTCAGTTTCTAGCCAGGATGCTCAGAGCAGTGATCCACTGTACACTGGACAACATGGAAAAGAGCATCAAGATTTGGTGGCACGGCTCAACCCGCTACAGGCAACACAAACAAGGCTCAGTGTGCTTAATGCAAAACGTTTTTCAAACTCTGCATGCTGGGAATCAAGGCAATAGAGTCCCACATGCAGAGTGGGAAAAACTGTCCCTAATCCTCAGTAATTCATGTGAGATGATGTTTCATTTTCCCTCAGATCTGGTTATTAAAAGATTGATCTTAAATGTCATTAAAATCTAACTTGCCTAAAGCTGAAGGAGCCCTGGAGACAACCCCAGTGACTAGTGCAATGTGTGTGTCCTGGGTTATGAGGCTGGTGTTGCTGTTTGCCACAGTGTCTTTTTTTAAATGACCACTAGGTGTCATCAGAGTCAAATCCTACACACAAGGGCTTCAAACCATTAGATACACAATATACAGCTGAAGTCATTTTAAAAATACTCATCATCATAAAGTATATCAATAATCAATCATTTAAATTATCACGATCACTCGTTTTTTGTTTTTTTTTGCCTTAAATGGATTGGGAGCGTGAGTAAGGCTTTTCAATATGCCTTCATGATTTTAATCTCAATCCATGACTAAAGCGAGAGTGCATTTAGGCAGCAACAGACGCCATGTGTTGACTCTGACGTCAGAACCGTCCGAAAAAAGAGAAGTGTCAAAAGTGTATTAGCAAAGAGGAAACAGAGCTGCAGCCTTAGTTGCAGAGCAAAACTGACCGAGAATGTTTCATTCAGTGAGACAAACACAGACAGACGTTTAACTTTTGAAGACTCATAAATAAAACATTAATGGATAAAACTTCTCGTGGCTTGACTTCACGTTTACTTCTATGCTCCACTCATACTGTACAAAGCCTTACGCGGCAAAAATGAAAACATAAAGCTATGTGGTTTTGTTTAGCCTTGATCTTTGTAATCGTACAGTAAAAACTGTGAACGGGTGACAAGATGTTCCCCAGAGAGAGCTGGCATTCAGAGCGACACAAACCATATAAAATGGTTATAAATACTGTACCTGCAAGCACTCTATGAAAGCACTAAACAGCACTTGAAAGCCACAGAAAGCTGACATGACCACACTCATCATTCGCTGTGGTTGCATAAAGCACATCAATGATCAGGAACTTTCACACACAACTGATAAAGCAAGACACTAATTAGATATAAAGAGACTTTTTTGTGAAGTATACTTGCAATGTCTAATGTCTTCTCGTCGCATACTTATTGTACAGTCTGACTCACCGGAGCTGTGTCTGCAAGTCTGCCATTGGCCGACTATTTAGCCCAGCCTTACTTTGGCTATCTGCCTGTTACTGTTTTTAAAATCCCCTTTAAAATGGGAAACAACAGCGACAATCTCCAAGCTAACAAGTCTGAAAATGGCAAGTTTTAACGAAGATTTTGATTGTGTAATGTTGTTCACCAGCTTTGGCGAATTGTTGTGAAGATCCTAAGCGCTATATCGTAGGCAACTGGACTTGCTGGAGTGTCTTGTAGACGCTTCACCTCTCATCCAGGAGTCAGAGCTTCAGCTCTGAACTGAAGAGGCCTCCAGAAACTCCAGCAAGTCCAGTTGC
>JAPZEB010036242.1:0-11361 GCA_029783705.1 Chaetodon striatus
CACAGTGAATGGCAGTAGCTCAGGTGGTGGAGGAGAAAAAGATAAATAATGTAGATAAGGACAAATAATATCTTATTTATTTCATCAGTGATATTAGATTGAGAAACAGTCTTTATATTTTTTGCTTTTTAAGTCAGAAGCTCATACTCACCTTTTTTTTAGTCCATAGTGAACAGCAGGAGCTCAGGTGGTGGAGAAGAATAAAAATAAGGTATGATAAAAATGATTAGTCAAACAATATTTGAATTATTGAGTGAGTATGAATAAGCACATTGTTTACTTTGTCTTCATATTATAGCCTATCCTAAGTCACTTTACTTTTATGTCAGAAGCTCATACCTAACTTTTTTCATCCACAGTGAACAGCATGCAGCTCAGGTGGTGGAGTACAAGAGGTAACAATGAATAATGGTGAGTAAGACAAATTATCTTTGAACTACTAAATAAGTGATATTATATGAGCAAATAAAAAAGCATACAGTTTGGAAGTGAGTTGTGTAATATTACTTTCTTTTTTTATGTAATAGAATACTCTAGGTGAGATTCTCTACAAGTCAGAAGCTTGTACTTACCGTTTTGTCTATCGTGAACAGCAGCAGCTCAAGTGATTGAAAAAGAGTAAATTCAAAAGTGGTTAGCAAGACAAGCATTCTTAGTTTGCTAAATTCAGTTGTCAAGGAAAATAAAGGGTTAATAAGTGAGCTCAAACATGCCTTTTTCTGTCTACTGTGAACAGCAGCAGCTTCAGTGGGTGAGTAAGTGGAAGAACAATAAATAATTTTTCGTTAGACAGTCAAATTATCTTTGAATCATTAATAAGTGATGTTTTATGAGCAAACAGGTGTGGCATACAGTACAGCGAGTTACACAAAAGTATGCATTACTTACTGTCTTTATATAGTGTATTCTGGCCTGTATCTTTTTGTCCCTAAATTGGTGTAAACCAAGTGGCAATCTCAGAGGCTGAAAAATGAAGCTTCGATGTTTCAGGGAGGACTGTCAGTCCATTCAGCGTAGAGTTAATCTGAGTCGTTCTCATCAAACCACCTTGGCCTCTTCACAGCAGCCTCCTCCCCGTCGCTTTCTTCCTTGCGTCTCCTTATGGAGGAGCCAAGACCAGAAGTTGAGGGAGATTCAGGAACCTCTGCCCCTCTAAGCTCCTCAGAAGTATCTTCTAGGGAGATTGGCCCGATGTCCTCTACAGCCAATTTAGGTATCTCAAACACATCCTCAATCACGTCCTCGTCCTCTTGGGGTTGCTCATACCTGTACCCTGCAATCATATGCTCAATAGGGGCGTCAAAAGGGTCAGCATGAGGATCAGCATGAGGGTCAGCATAAGGGAAATCAGGAGCAGCATGAGGAGCAGCTTGAGGAAGAGCATAAGGAAAAGCAGGAGCAGCATGAGGAGCAGCTTGAGGAAGAGCATAAGGATCAGCTAAGGGATGGGCAGCAGGAGGGAAAGCAGGAGGAAAAGCATAGGGATAAGCATGAGGAGCATAGGGATAAGCGTAAGGATCATAACAATAAATGTAAGGACCATAAGGATAAATGTAAGGATCATGAGGGTAAACGTAAGGATCATAAGGATAAATGTAAGGAGCATAAGGATAGACATAAGGAGCGTAAGGATAAGCATAAGGAGCATAAGGAAAACCATAAGGATCATAACGATAAGCGTAAGGAGCATACGGATGAGCATAAGAGGCGTAAGGATAAGCATAAGGAGGAGGATGTGGAACAGCAAAAGGACCAGCATTGGGAGCAGAGTAGTTAACAGGGAAAGGAACAGCCTGACCTTGTTGTTGCCCCTCCATCCCATGGTGCGGTGGTGGGAATTGCTGCTCACTGTCTACATTACCTCCATGAGGCTCAGCCTCCTGAAGCCTGCCCACATCTTCCACCCCAACAACACCTATCTCTTCTTCCTCATCCTGGTACTCAGGCAGGACTGGGTCATTGGGGGGGCTCTCAGCATCAGGTTGTGCATTGGTTAGTGGCCAAAAGGAGCCCCCTGAGAAATAAATATTTATTAGAAAAAGGTATTTTCTCAACTTCATAAAAGAGATTTAAATAGGAAGTTTAAAGGCCTAATAAATAATGTTTGACCACAAGTATTACAAGCACTTGTTAGAAAGGAGTTCTGTATTGACTCCTGTGCCTACTCAGTTTAGCTGCTGTGATGCCTAAGAGGAGCTTCCATGTTGTGGAGAGGCAGGTTATTGATCCATAGTGTGAAGGTGTTGCATCCCTGTAGAGATATTTTATGATCAGTATTGTCCTGCCTTGTGTTAGCCAGTCTGGGTGAGGGCCGGCTGCTAGCAGGTCACTCATCTGCCCTGCCAGGCGATCATAGAGCACTGTTAGATTCTTCGACCAGTAGTCGTGGACCATGTCAGGTCCTGGTGCTGTCCAGCTCTTCATGTCTGATACTTAGTATTGGGTGTCTGCCTTGGTGATAGTGACTGGTTCTTGTTCTGGGAGGTTGCTATGGTCTGCTCTCGGGTCCATCAGCCACTTGGTATTAGTGTTGTGTGATGGCTCTTTCTCCCAGATGCCCCTCCAGTGTTGCTCAGTTTTAGCTCTTGAGTGGGTTTGTCCCTGTGTTGTTGTTGTTGTTGTTGTTGTTGTTGTTTGAGCTTGTGTTCTCTTGTGGTTGGGAGTGCACCCCCAATGGATCTTTGGAGAACAAGCCATTTGTTCTCTTGGCTTCCACACTTCTCTTGTGTACCTCTTCAGCCTATCAGCCAGAACTGTGAGTCTTTGTTTGGCAGTCTCTAGAGCCTCACTGTTGTACTTCTTATTTATCCAGGACCTGTCTGTCATGACCCCCTTCTGCACTCCTGTCAGCCGACTAACGTCCCTCCAGGCTTCCTTGACCTTGTCCTCCAACTCTCTCCTCAATGGGGGCACTCTCTGCATGTTGTGTTCTTCTTATATCCAAGTATCTCCAGGATTACTGTTGTTACGGCATACGCAAGTTCACTGGTTTATGTGATGGTGGTAGTTGGGATAGTAAGCTGTGTTAACATTTGCCAGCATCTGTTTTGATGGGACTCTGTCAGTGAGCCAGGACAGTCTTATCCTGAGATTGATTGTAATTAGTCTGTCCACAATCTTTATCCTCAGCTCGGTGGATGTAGGTGTCATGGCTGGTAGTGGTGATGGGGGGTATCATCAGGTTGATTAGCACTGCTCCGTTTCCTCGTGGTGTTCAGGAGTGTTCCCCTTCTGTTGGAGCCTTTGTAGCTTAGCTGTGATAGTCGTTTCTTCCTTTTGATGTTAGAGCATTGGGCTACTGGCTGCATCTTGGTCAGAGTGGAGGTGGGTCCCATCCATAGGTCCCACATGTGTTGCATGTAGCCTCTTACACTGGGCTTGCTGTTGTAGTAGAAGTCCATGTATTCTTATCTCTTGTCCATGTATGTTTTGTTCCAGTAGCCCACCATTTATCCTGGTGCCTCAACAGCTGATGTGGACCTTGTCGATCCCGACGACATCCAAGCCCATATGGCTTCAGACTTATTAATCTCACTCATACTCTGAGGTAGGCTTGTGTGTAGAATGGGGGGGGTCTAAGCCTGGGGATCTTACTGGAGGCTTGCCCAGACTGGCAGACCAAGTTCGAACTCACAATATATGTATGTGTGTTACTTTTTTATTGTTTTGTTGTTTGCTCCCTTTTTGGTTGTTTTTAATGAGTAATAATATCAGGGTTTTTTAATGGGTTTAAAGGGAACTACACTTATTTTTTAAATTTGTATATGTTATTTCTATGGTCCAAGACAGTCTAAACATGCTAGTATACACAAACAACTCTCAAATCCAAGGACTAGAGTGCTAAAACGCAAATGGGGTGATGTTATCAAGTATATAGTGTTAAGCTGCTCCAACGGACAGTGAATTGGGAAAGATGATCTAGATGACACTGAGAGCACCCAAGGGAGTGAACAGAATAAAGCTAATTTAGGTACAAGAAAGAAAACAAACATTCTGTGAGTCCACGATATCAGGCTCTGATTCATCGTCTGCAGAGCAGCTCCAAATTATATATTTAATGACATCACAAGTTTTAGACCTAGGCTACTTCTCTGGTTTCTGGCTTGAGAGTTGCTCATGTTCATAAATATTGATTGAACTTTCTTAAGTCATGTGAATAACATATTGGAATTCTTAAGTAGGTGGTGTTCCCCCTAATAATAATCTTGTAGTCTGTGCAAATGAATTGACTAAACTGAAAACATTTGGCATGATATAAAAAAATGTCTTACCTACAAAGTAAATGAGCCATCGCCTGACTCTGGTCAGCAGGTGCTCCACCACAGGAGGTCCATTAGAAGCCATTTCCAGCAGGTAGGTTTGGCTGTAGTTTTCCTCTTTAGATTTTTCTTCAGCTCAGTTCTCAGTTTGTTTTCTATAGGTTGTTTTCCGGCCAGTCAGATATTCAAGATTTTAACTTTCCAGCACACAGGTTTAACAAGTCAATCTCTGTCAAGTCCAAGTGCAAATGAGGAATTAAAAGGGCGTGCAACTCGAATGTCACCTGGGTCAAACGTCTTGTTTCTATGACTTTTACTGTCGCACGTGCATGCGTGAACGAGTGAGACAGATTATACAGTAAATGGATTGTTGGACTTATGTGTGCACAGATTAGTGATGCGAATCATCTTCTGGCGCCTCGTCAGAAACTCCTGCAGCACCTGATGTGTCTCGCTATATAATGATGAGCATGTACAGCCATGGTGCTGCAGTTCACACCATTTTTATGGGAAGAAGTTGTCATCTATAGCATGTGCAAATTATTTTCTATATTTTCAAAAACAAAGAAAGTGTGTAAAACTATTTAATTTAATCATAAAATAATATCCAGAAATAATACAGTAGCCAAAAAACAAGTAAAATCAAAGTAACATGAAATTGTATCTGACAGGATTACCAAGTAACACTGATCCCATAGTCAGCTGCTGTTCTGCATTAATTGCAATAAAAGGTTATCTGATTGTGGGATGAAAAGTGCTCTGTACAGTTGGCAGCAGCTCCCAACATTCATATTTGGACTTGTCCAAGTCCTCTAAATTATATCTGCCTGCTCGTGTGTCTCTCACCTGGTGTGGACATCACTTTGTGGTGCATTTTGAAATGTATTTAGAACAACCAAGCATGGGATTAAAGGTCCAGTGTGTGAGATTTAGGGGGATTTTGTGGCATCTAGGAGTGAGGACTGCGGATTGCTACCAGCTCAAACTTCTCAAGGTTGGAGATGTCTTCCTCTCAAGAACAAACAGACCCGTTGATTTAAAGTAAAGCAGTAAAATCACTCTGCTTTTCCGACACTGCTTGTTGTGGAGAGGCTGCTAACTATGGTAGTCACGAAAACACGAATAGTCCTATGTAGAGCCTGTGTGTAGTTTGTCCATTCTGGGCTAATGTAGAAACATGGCAGTTCAACATGGCTGACTCTGTAGACCAGGACATGCTCCCTATGTAGATATAAACGCCTCTTTCTAAAGTAACGAAGATATGACCGTTATTTTCATCTGATTATACACTGAAATAAACATAAGTATTATATTATAATCCAATATATTATGTCAATATATTAATCTAAATCCTACACACTGGACCTTGGATGATGTTTCCTGATAAACAGATGACTCCAGAGATATAAGTGATAAAGCCACAGAGTTGAAAAAAAAAAAAAAGGCGTAGTGTCTTTTAAAATGATGACCCTCTTGACACATTTACATGTTTCTCTGTCATGCTAGCTACATAACACTACATTATTAGAGTAAAAAAAAAATTATTAAGAGGAAAAGCAAATGGTGGTAAATAAGGAGGTTCAACTCTGTGAGCAAGGTCACCAGTCCGCAAATTGAGTTTGAAATGAGCTTTGACAGCAGTGGTATCAGCCTTCACATCTTTGGGGACATCATGCATCTCACCATCAAATCAGAGGGAGGGCAGTGATGGAGGAAATTGATCTGACTGAGCAGTCTGTTGAAGGTGGTGTAAGTGGGAGATCAAATATCAAAGCTCCTACAGAAGATATATAGATGGCCTCTTTGGCTGCATTTTTCAGTCCATTCCTCATCTACTCAGAGAAACAACTGTTACAGGATGTAAGACCACACAGAAACAGAGGGACATCTCTGGGTCCACAACTAATATTATTATAGTTATTTTCAAATAACTAAATTTTTTTTTTTTTCAAATAATCAATTGTTTACCTCAGGGGTTCTCAAACTTTTTATGACTGAGTGCCAAATTAGGGAGCCAGTATGACACTTTGGGGCTATACAGGAAAAATGCAGGTGCGAGATTTCCAACGAAATTTGGTAACTTTGGCTAAAAGCACCGGCACTGATGACAGAATGTAATTCACACAACATTCGCAGGATGCCTCTTGTTGCCATGCAACCACTGGATTTCTACAACTTATCATTCCTAACCTGACAGACGCTTGTTTTGGGGTTGTAGTTTGAAGCAGTAGCTGAGAACACTGTCAAAAATAATGTGCAAAATTTGTATGTTTAGCGGTCCAACAGCTTGTCACTTGGGCAGTATCCTTAAAGGTACACCCATTGTACCCCTTAACAGGGGTACATATTTATACTCGGGCAATTTGTACCTCACGGATCAACTATGACCCCAGCAGTTGTACCTTACAGAACATGAATGGCCCCCAACTGTACCCTTTTTTCTGACAGTGTAGCGTATTAAATGTAAGCTTTTGAAAGTTGTTTCTGGCCCGTCATGGGCCCGTGGGCTGCACTTTGAGCAGCTCTGGGATACAGTGCCATGATATTGTGAAAAATACACCATTAAGATAAATGTATTGAATATAACTTCACATAAAACAAAGAATCTTAGAGAAGCTTGAAACAGCAAATTTTTACTTGTTAAATGACTTGAACGATTAATCTGATGAAAATGGTTGTTTTATTGTCTATCGATCAGTAATAGACTTTTAATATTAATCTTCTGACTACTTGGATGAATCTTTAAAATATTCAAAATATACTTTATCTGAAAAAGGACAGATATGCAGTAAAAAGTAACTAGTAACCCTTCACTTTAACCTCGCCTCTATTCAGCATTTATAGGCTCTATGTACACATTTAATATATGGCTAAATGGCTAATAAATAAACACACTATAATGCAGCTGTGGGCAGATATGTTTATGAATGTATTTGTTAACAATTATAACATCTCTTGCAGGTGCCCATAAGTGGAGGCTGGTGTATAAAGAGATTAGACTTCTATAGTATAATACAGTAATAAAGTGTGGCGCCCCTGGGCATTATTTTAAAGGGTGGCCAGAGGGGGTCACTGAAAATCCTGGGGTGGCACTCCAAAACTGGAAAAATAGGCCATTTGAAAAACTATGTCCTTAAGGAAGAGTTAAGGAATTGCAGACTGATTTACTTTGGCTTAATATTTTACAGTTAACGTTACTAATGATCTGATGTGTACAGACTAACTCCAGTGCAGTGAACATTTTGAGTTCCACTACAATCCTGTTTCACTGTGTTGTGCTTCTATACTTGTTAAGTGATTAATCGTTCTTCAAACAGACTGGTTGTCCTTTTCCTTGAAAAGACAAATATACAAATATTTAACAAAACAGTTACTTCTTTAGTTTAGGGAAGACTCAAATTTCTTGAGGTGAATGGTCATTGAGGTGAGAGGCTATTGATAACAACATTGGTTCGCATCAATGGATGCCTTAGGTAAAGGCTATTCAATTACAAATCCAATTGGACTTGATTTTGAAACCACATAATGTCGATGGGCCGGACATTTTCAGCAGCAGGCAACCGATTGAAAACTTTTTTTTAGCTACTGGTAATGACACATTTCTAAACAGGTGCAAATTATTGGAGTGTGACGACCCCTCCTCCCTACACCAGTTTTTGTTCTCTTTGCTGCTGCTCTCTCCTCTGTCTGCAGGAGGGTCGTTAGCGGGATGGGGCACACCTTGGCCCGGTGTGCTCTTCCCCTTCAAATAGCTGCCTCAGCCTGCAGTCTGGTGCTCTCTGTCTTCTCCTGCCATCACCTGAACAGACAACACCTCAGCAGCATGAGACTGTTATGACGTTCTTCTGTTTCTTTCACACACACATCCACACGCACCCATACATGCACTACAGTTAGAGTTAGAGTTTGCCAACAATAGTTTCAGCTCCTACACTACCTGTGGTGATTTCATAGAAGTCTTCTTTCTTCAACAAGTTGGATGAAGTGCACAGGTAACGTTTTTCCTTAGCTGATAATCAGTATTGCTCATATACTAGCATTTACTACAGAGTGACACTACCCACAGGAGCTGTCAAAGGCACTTTTAAGCTGATTTCAAGCCAAAACTCGGAGCAAAAACTGGTCCCAACCAGGTTAGGTCTGCAGCCTAAGTTATTACAGCGATCTAGCTGGGTTAAAGGACAGCCACCTTTATAGGAAAACTCTTTAGAGTCAATTTACCTCGCTAACCTACTCATCTCACCTTGTGGTACAGCCCCCTGCTTGTAAAAACATTGCTCCACAGAGCCTCTAATGGGTCAGGGTAATTTAAAGTTACAATATTTTCTCACCATAACCCAAAACTCCTGAATGTGTTCAATTACCTCGATTTTTCTAAACTGTTCCTTGGGCCAGAACTGACCTCATGAGTCAGCTGGGGAAATTAATACAAATACTTTAAATGGAGTCTGTTTTAAAAAAGATATAAGAGTGAGAGTGATTCACTTGTTATTACAGTGGATGCTGGTGGTCTGTGAAACCCTCTCACCATGGAGGCAATAAACAAGTCTGGAGCAGAATAATGGTCACACTGTACGCACCACATGGAACATGAAATTCTATAGTACATTAATGTTAAGTGTGATACTATCTCGTTGAGAAGAGCCAGCAGTGGTCGGTTTTCTATCCTTCCAGGTTAACTGCAAACAGCAGACATCCCAGGTGTACATCTGCTCCTGATTAAATATCCAGAACTTAAAGCAGAGGGACTCTGGATCATCAAACATCATCAAATTTTAGTATATGCAATGGAAACATTTCTTCACTTTGTTCTCTTAATTGCAGCTAAAGGAAAGCTAATGTAGTTACTCATGTGAGCAGCTGCTGGTGACGTTCCACCAGATTACTGTATCTGTAGTAATTTTTTATCCATCAATAATTAAGACGTTCTGATGTGTGTGTGTGAATTGAAAATAAGAATGATGATGTGTTCTGCCTCATAACAAATCATAATAAAGCACAGTTCATTACACCAGGAATGGCTGATGGCCAACAGTCATCAATCTTTCAGGATGCTGAAGCTCTGCTGGAAAGCAATGGGCTTTGGGATGGAGTTGGACTGGAACAACAAACAAACAGGTTTCTAACAACACTGAGCAGCCAGGCAGTAAATCCAGATACATATTCAAAATGTTCAAAGCTTTTACTCACAAGATAAAAAGCAAAGCTAATGGTGAGCTGCAAAATGGTGAATACACTGTTTAGCTCACCTTTATCCCGTCCTCAGTGCGATTTAACAAAATAACATTTCATCAAACTGTGTGTTTTCTGAATCCACAACAACACACGGTGAGAGCTTTCTATGTTCAAAACACGTCTTCAAAGTGTAACATGGCTTCAAAATCCACTTGTTCCACTTTCATTGAGTGTGCAGAGAATATTAATTGTGTCATACATGTACTATAGTTTGGTGCATGACCAGAAAAAAAGACATTAACTGATGAATGAGATTTTGGTAATTGCTTTCTTTGTATTATGTGTTGCTGCCTCATAACTTTATGTTAATTTTGTCTGAAGCTGTGGTGGAAAAAGTACTTAAATCTTGTACTTGTATTTACTTTAGTAAAATTACAAAGTATAAGCATCTTAACATTTCAAAAGTAAAGGTAATCATGATGCAGAACAGCCCATTTTATAATGTACTGTATATAATGTTGTTGTATGATAATTATCGATGCATTAATGCAGTGGTTCGCGGTCCAAAAGTGGGTCACAGGTGCATTCTGAATGGATGACAAGTGACTCGCAAACATGTCAGGTTTGTAAAACAACATGGTATTTTTAAATGCAGAAAATTTCCAGCTTTTATTTTGAAGTGCCATTTAGTGCTTTACAACGAGTGGCTAATCGGCAGCTATTTGACATTAGGCCTGCAACTAACGATTATTGTCATTGTCGACTAATCTGTCGATTATTTCTTCGATTAGTCGACTAGTCATTTTATCGAAAAATGTGTTAAAATGTTGAAAAATGTCTGTCTGTCTCTCCCAAACCCCAAAATGATGTGATCTAATGTCTTGTTTTGTACTCACGCCAAAGGGTTTTAGTTCCTCGTCATGGGAGAATATGTAAAGCTGCCAATATTTGAACATAAGCAGCTGCAATAAGAGTATTTCGGGGTTCTTAAAGTCCTTTTCTATGAAAATTGACTCAAACCGATTAGTCGACTACTAAAATAGTCACAGATTATTTTAATAGTCGATGAGTCATCGATAGTCGACTAATCGTTGCAGCCCCAGTATCAATACACTCGATAAACCCAGTTTCCACCAAACACTTTCAGTACAGTACCTTAGGAACCAGCAGTAACCCTGCAGACATGGTACCTAGACCCTCGGTCTGTTTAGCATTTCCACGGCAAACAATACTCTTTAATGTGGGCGGGGTTGTTGCTCTGTCACTCAGCACTCGCTGTATTTCCTCATCACTGACACAGATGGAAGTCTGCACCTGGGTTTATCGTCCACAGTTTCATTTTCAGTTTATGTTCATGTCTGTCAAAACATGGATGCTACTTAATACACTGCCCCCGACAGCACAGAGGATCTATACAATCAGTAGAGTTTCATGGTGGACACCAAAGATTAAAGTCACCAGCTCAGTATCTGACCAAAGTCTTCCCTTCTGTTCCTGAGATATGACAGAAATGTACAATGCCGACAGTTTCCTCTTGTGTCTGGGCTGCGACGCTAACGTACAGCTGAAGTGTAAAAGTTCTGTATCGTACACTGTTTTATGTCAAACAAGTGTCTGTGATGTATGGAGCTGAGAGACTAATGAGTAGAGCCTTATATCCTGCTGTATCCCTGTCCTTATTTGGAGCTCTCTCCTCCAGTCCCCCCCCCCCACACAGCCGGCAGCCCCTTTGTTACACTCTCCCAAATTGACCACTGCTGGCAGACATTAGGAGACTCGAAGGAAAGTGAGGGTACTTGACAGGCCTGACACAGGCCGATGAAAACCAAAGCACTCGCTTATCTGTGTGTGTGTGTGTGTGTGTGTGTGTGTGTGTGTGTGTGTGGGTGTGTGGTGTGTGTGTGTGTGTGTGAAAGAGAGCACCCCC
>JAPZEB010036400.1:0-11354 GCA_029783705.1 Chaetodon striatus
AACACCCCAAGTCTGATAGGTTCTATTGTGCAGTTTAAGCACACACACACACACACACACACACACACACACACACTGAAATGTTTGCTGCTGTTTTTAATCACTTTTTTATCATATTTTATGTTTTGAGCGTTCTTCTTTTTGAGCATAAATGTTCTGCGTGGCATCGCTCTCAGCCTGGGAACGTTTTTTATGGCTGTCCAGCTCAGTTGTTTTGGTGTGTGTGTGTGTGTGTCCTCTGACATCCTTTCTAAGAAGTGTTAAGGCAAACACAAAGCTGTTATAATATTTTACAAGAGAAGCATCTAAAAAAAAAGTATAACATACAATAGGGATAGGGGAAACAAAACCTTTTCATCACAGTGCAGACGAAGACAATTTGGCATCGATTCTAAATCAGCAATTATCTAAATATTTATAAAAACCGTGATATCAACAGAACGAAAGTGGCAGAGCAGCATTTGCAGTTTGAATTTCATTTCTAGATAATTACATTTACAAGGCGTACGTAAGGTGCACTGTGAATTCTTTCTACACCACCACCTAGAGACAACGTCAGGGAGCGGAGCAGCAATCAGCAGTAACATTAACAAACGAGACCAGCCGATCGACAAACACTGCAGCATTTAACGACTCAAACCGACTGTGTGTTGAAGACAGTAACTCTCTGCTCAGTCTGTCACCCTAAAAACGCCACGCCTGGTCCGCTCAGCGTTGGTGCTTTCCTTAAGAGCTAACTGCTGCTCCATAACTTTGATAACAACACAGCGTAGCACGCTCCCTCCCCATTATTTTATCACTCTCATACAGGCAGACGACTGCGAAGTGAGATTAATTAGTTCATCTAAGATTAATTAATTCATCAATTCATGCAGGTAGCTTTTTAAAATCAGAAGGCTTTGAGTGGATCATAAAGTTTCTGGTGAAATATAACAGTACACAAACACTGGACACTATCCCAGCATAACTATCCTACAGTGGGTTAGAGAGAGCGACTACACATGGTTACAATTGGAACTGTCTGGTTTAAAAGCTCAGGTATCGCATTTTGGCTTTGATTAAGCTGAATGGAAAAAGGACGATAGCCACACTGTTTGCAAGTAAATTCATCTGTGTCTGAAACACTGTCTGCTCTGTTCTTAAAACCAGGAAGTATTCAGTCAGTGAGAAAAATAAATCACGTACAGAAAAAAAAGGATTGTAATTACAATTTTTGCCCTACGAATCATAATGGAGTCAAATCACCAGGTGCCAAGAGAAAAGGTCACTGAATGCAACAAAGGAAACAACTTTAACAATATAAAATTTTTACGTTATAAAAGAACATAAGAAAACAGGCACCTTGGGAAAAGAAAGAAAATATTTGAACTACATACATTACCCTCGGGTGCACAGAAACTTACACACTTCCTATTAAAATACATAAACTGAAATTATGGATTATCAGTATCAGCTGAAAAAAATCCCTGTTGGTGCGTCCCTATTTCTTATGGTGGCAAGTTGCAATCTTTTTAGTAGAGCATTTTTTAAAATTAATTTATCAGCTCAGTGGCATCAGCTAACGGCCGTACTGTCCACCTCTATTTCTATTTTTAGGTTTTGTCATCACTTTCTCCCACAGCTGACCATGAGCGCACAGCAGCGTGCTCAGATGAACGCACAGTCTCAACAATCTGAGTATGAAGTGTAGATTCCTCTCTGCATTCATTTCATGCACAAAACGGACACATGTGCTTCTTTACACTCTCACTGATGAAACATGAGGGTCCAGGTGTAGTCTCTCCTTTAGACACACTTGTGTCTCTTCAGCTGACCTGGCGAGATGAAGCTTCTCTTGCATTTAAGACAACAGTACGGTTTGTGTCCAGTGTGGATACGCTCATGATCTCTGAGTTTGCTTGCTGTATAGAAGCTTCTGTCACAGTGTTGACATTGATGTGATTTGACTCCAGTGTGGCGGAGCTTGTGTGTGTATAGTGAAGATGAAGCGCGAAAACTCTTCCCACATTGCTTACAGCTATATGGTTTCTCTCCAGTGTGGACACGCTCATGACTTAAGCACTCTTTCGATGTTGCAAATGTTTTCTCACAGTGTTTGCACTGAAAGGGTTTCTCTCCAGTGTGGATACGCTCATGTTTGTACAGGGAACCAGAGGAACTAAAGACCTTCCCACATTGCAAACAAGGGTAGCTTTTGTCTTTAGTGTGGATGCTTCTGTGTACCTTATAAGCAGACAGCTGAGTGAATCTTTGCCCACACTCCTCACAGCCGTATGGTTTCAGTCCAGTGTGGATCCGTTCATGTACCCTACGGTCTGTTGAAGATATGAAACTTTTCTCACAGTGTCTGCAGTGGTATGGTTTCTCACCAGTGTGGATGCGTAGATGTATTTTCAGGCCGTCTGCTCGAGTGAAGGATTTGCCACATTTGTCACAGTGGTGCAGTTTCTCTCCAGTGTGCATGACACTGTGTGATTTAAGGTGACTTGCACGAGAGAAAGCTTTCCCACATTTGTCACAGATGAAGGGTTTCTCTCCACTGTGTAGCTGTTGGTGCTTTCTGTAGTTGGTTGATCTTGAAAAACTTTTCCCACATTGCTCACAGCTGTATGGTTTCTCTCCAGTGTGAACTCTCTGATGAATTTTTAGTTCTGATAATGTGGTGAACCGTTTGTCACACTGCTGACAGCGGTGAGGTTTCTCTTCACTGTGAAATCGTTGACAATGCATCTGTAGGTTACTTTTATATATAAATTTATAGCCACACTCCTGACATTGAAATGGTTTCTCTCCAGAGTGAACTCTCTGATGAACATGAAGAGTTCCTATTGTTTTGTATGTTTTCTCACACTGGTCGCAGCTGTATGGTCTCTCTTCAGAGTGTGTGATGTCCTGGTGCTGTTTTAAAATACGGATAGCTGTGAAAGCCTTCCCACACTGGTCACAGCTGTACGGTCTCTCTCCAGAGTGAACTCTCTGATGACTCTTTAACTTGTATATTGTGTAGAATTTTTTCTCACACTGGTCACAGCTGTACGATTTTTCTTCAGAGTGCAGGCGCTGGTGTTGTAATAGGGTTTTAGCCGTAGTGAAAGCTTTCTCGCACTGGTCACAGCTGTACGGTCTCTCTCCAGTGTGAATTCTCTGATGAATCTTTAATCGCTGTGATGTAGCGAACTTTCTCACACACTGGTCACAGCTGTAAGATCTGGGTATTTTCCCACCTCTCTGTTTCTGAAGCAAAAGACAGAGAGACGGCGTGTTAGTGAGGTGGACTAAAGATAAAATGACTTCGTATCTGGTTTCAAAAATAAAACTCTGCTTTTGTTTACAGAGGCTGTGAGCTTAGCTGAAATAACAAGCCTGGCTCACACATGAACGAACCACAGACACCAGGGTTTCTCACACATTCAAAAATACCTGCCATCAGGCACTGATGTTTTTTTTATTTTCAGAGCTGGTGAAGTGTAAATGACACCTCAAAAACTTCTTGCTCAGATTTGGAGTCACTCAGCAGGAGTCAAACAGTCACTGGAGACGTCAGGATTCAGATGCAACAGAGTTTATTATGCCATAAAGTACAACACAGTGAAACTCATCGAGCCTTCTCCGGAGAATGACTGAATTCGTGCTTTCGATATCGCTCTTTATATACTGTGTGAGACTGCTGCGAGTCTCCACCCTATTTTCTTTAAACCAATCCCTTATGGCCAAAACATATTGGTGGCAAGTCCCAGGTTATTTCCCAATGCTGAGTCAGGCTTAGGATCTTCTGCTTCCAATATATTTGGGCCTGAGGTCGCCTCCCATCAATATGTTCAGGCTGGCCGTTGCTCTATTTTTTAAAAATATTTCTTTAATCACATTTCAAAGTGTAAAAACAATCATTTCACAGTGCTCAGATACATCGTGTTGATTCCAGGGCAACCTCTTTTCATTGTTCAGTGTGTGTGTGTTGGTGCTTCTTCACATTGTGATCTCATGCATTATTATATTCTCTTATCACAGGTGTAACAGGTGTGATATATGCAACATGACTCAGTGTCATAACTTGCTTATATCAAAGTATTAATATATAAGGCACAGTGTCGTACAGTATGTTTTCACTTCTTTAACACAGACAGTAGTGAGGCCTTAGATTACACACACATACACACACACACACACACACACACACACAGACTGATATAGCCTCATGCTTGGACACTACCTTGCTGGACAGTACCTAGATTCCCAGACCTCGACCACGTGTAGCTTATCTAATGCCAGTCTGTACCTGCCCAGTGTCTGTGTCAGCAAATATGAGGTAAATGTGTGTGTGTGTGTGGAACATGGGCGTGTGTGCCGTGTGCTTATGCGCTGAGAGAAAGGAGAACAGGCAGACAAATCAACCTATGTGTGTGCAGCCATTATTCTTAAATGCGTGACACATATTTACTATAACACACTCCATACTAACACCTTCTATGATATATTCAATCTATATGCTTGTAATATGAACAACACCGTACGTGTATACTCTCATTACACTACACTGGACTGTTCATCAGGGGCGCTGTTGTGGACTAAAGTTGACATGCTCGTCAAGACCATGTACGCCGCTGGCCATGCTGAGCTGTGTAGACGTGGCAGCAGAGCAAAGTTTGATGTTTCCAAGTGACACATGAAGCTGTTGCAATTTGACTTCAGTGTCCAATCTGCCCCAAATCTCACATGCTGCATTCGTGCCCGGGCCTGAAGACGTGCACGTGTCAGTCTTTGCTTTTACTTACAGCACCACCTGCTCACAACTAGAAATGACAGATGATCTTTGCTGATGTTCTCTTCCCGGCAGGTTGAACAAATCCACCTGAGATTTGCTCACAAGAGTCTCATGACCTTGATGATGCTCGGCAGTGGAGCAGCTGAGTTTTTAATCAAACGCCATTCCTGTTATGAGGCTTTATTCATCATGAAAACACATGAATAACACTGAAATCAAACACCACCAAATCTATTCAGCATCCAACCAAAACGCGTTTTCTTTCTGATCCCAGGACATCACTGCATTGGGCTGGTCGATTTAACAACTTGTCCACTTGGTCATTTTTACCCCTGTTAAGCACTTTTGGCAGCCAGCCCCATCCTACGTGCAGTATATCCATATATAGTCAGACGTGACGTTGAGTCCCACAGGGATCAATTTTGGGACCCGTCTTGTTTAATCTCTATCTGCGTCCATGAGACTAAATCATACTACAATAATAACGTATCCTGCCATAACGATGCAGATGACATGGGAATATACTGTATGTCAAAGGAATAATGTCAAAGTGAGACCTTGAAAGGCTCGGCCAGGCCTTTATCTCCAGCAGTGGTCTGTGTGTAGGACTTTCAAAACGAGCTGCTCAGCAGCTTCAGCTTACTCAGAACGCTGCTGCTCACGTCCCGACAGAAACTAGGAAACACGACCACATCACTCACACTGACGGGCTGTCACTCTGAGGACTCATTTCAAAACCCTGCTGCTTGTGCATAAATAACTCTGTGGCTCAGCGCCCAGACGTATCTCTGACATGCTTGTGACATATATGAACCTTCTAGGACTCTGAGGACATCTGAGGCCGGCCGACAAGAGTCTGAACAAAACATGGTGAATTAACGATTTCCCCTGCTAGCTAAAAAACACAGACTGTTGCATATTTTTGTCAAAGTAAAAGCTATCAACATCAAACTCAGTTCACTTGTTGCTGGGGCTGCAGTCTCCTGGTCAACTGGTCGACATTGGGAGAAGGGGGGTGCTTTCAAAACACCCTGGTTTACACAGCGCTGGACTGGCCCACCTGATGGAGGCTGCTGACTGAGCGTTTTCGTCAGGTACTGCAGGTAAACTAAGTGTTACTGAACGTTTAATCGGAGTCGGCTAGACCGCGTCGAAGAAGTCGCGGTGTGGCTGCATTTTGTTAAAACAGATGACCAGAAAAAGTTGAGTGTAAACTTTGCAAACAGAAGTTTACACAGCTCAACATCCAACACGGCGTATCATCTGAAAACGGTAGGCTACCGTGTAGCATCAGGATGCTCCGTGAGCTTTGAGTGTGAACATATCAGCACCGCCATATCTCAAAATATTTGGTCTAATAACGGTTTTATAACTGCAGGCGCATCCCATGGCAGCTTCAACGGCTCCAGCGTCGAACAGCGTGTAACAGCAGTTACACCCAGACGAGGCTGGATGAGAGGCCTCCTCTCTAACACACTGACAAACGATATTACGACGGCAGTGTCGACTTTATTGCTCAGGATATGAGCTCCGTTAGCGTCGTGGAGGGGAAAGGCTTTAAGAGCCTGGATATACAGCGGCAGCACGCCAGACAATCATGCACACACTGACCACAAAGTATTGTAACGAACTGGGCCACATCACTGTGATGTGAGTTATAAACAAGAGAGATTTAGCAGACTCTGTGCTGTGAAGTTGAAGTACTGATATTTTCAAGTGTTGGTGAAATGTTAAATGAAAGTGCTGGTTTTCCTGAGTGTCTGTGAACGCGTCTCGTGAGTGTAAACAAGTCGGCGGCACTCATGCGACTAGTGGACTTTCTGTCAGGCTTTCTGTTATTGTGGCGTGGCTCCGGCCCACAGCAGCCTGTGGTACAGTCAGAAATAAATCACCAGCTAAACCGGCTGACGTCTCGGCGTGTGGTTACTGAGGGATGTTACAGTGTGATGAACTGAAAGGTAAAGTTAGGAGTTAGTACAACACAGCGAGGCACTAAATTGTTCTCAGCTTGAGTTGGTTTGTTTATTAAATGTTCTTGCCTTTTTGTACTTTTTGAGTAAAAGCTTCAAGTTAATATGCTGTTTATCAACTGGTGAATCAGCACAAGGATTACTGAGAAATATACGAAATTATTTTAAGATAATTGTTTTTGTCTTATTGTATTCAAATAAACAGGACCCTCCTCTATTGTTCCAGCCCGCAGTGTGTGATGTCCGAACCTAGAGCTGATCTCAAAAAGATTAAAGTTCTATTTTGGAAATCATATGAGTATGCGCAGGTGCATGTGACGGCACGCCGGCCGGCTCCGAGTCTGTTGATATCATTTCAGTAGAAAATGATTAAATGCTGTTTATATTTATTTATAATTCGTTTAGGCTATTAAGGCGACCAGGCAGAGTGCACCCAGCGCACTGTGGCTGAGTTACTCAATCTATATATAGACTATATATTAGACTATGGACTAATCGATTAGTCGAAAATTATGAACGACTTTAGTCGACCAAGATTTTCTTTGGTTGACTACAGCCCTCCTTGTTTCAGAGGTCAACCGGAGGCTCTGTGCCAAATTTGGCACAAACAGGCCAATAGGGGGCGCTGTAAATGGAGAAACATCGAGTGATATGAAAGTCGATCAGATTCACACGAAATGTGGTGAACGTGATGTGGAGTCACTGGTCAGTTCATTAATTTTTGGTCAAAGTGGGCGTGACTTGTTATGACAAACATATTAAGCTGCATTTGCGTTCAGCGGGCTCCGTGTGACCCGGGGGCCGAGTCGCGCAGGAAGGCTTGGCCCCCTTTCATAACTGCTTGCAGTTCTAGTTACATTTGTCTTGATACACAGAGACAGGAACATTCATATAAATAAAAACAGACTGAAAATGTTACTCTGTGTTTGTGTGTCTGCTTTTGTCTCAACTTTGTCCTTTACACACTCTGTACTGCAGAGGGCGTCGTCACCAACTTAATGCCTTCCAGTTTGTTTTGTTGGGTTTGTATCCAACCAGTAAACCAGAAACAATTTTCTTCTTCTCACCATAAAGCTGATATCTAAAGTAAAGAGCACATAAACGCTGCCTGAAATAACAAAACTAACAGAAACAGAGAATTTTCAGTTAAAGTGACTGAACCTTTTTTGGACGACTCATTCTTCCTCTTCTTCTTCTTCTTCTTCTTCTTCTTCTTCTTCTTCTTCTTCTTCTTCAGTGGTCACAAATTCCAGACAGACGTCCTGAGGTCAGAGGTGTCTCGTCACATTGATGAGCTGTGGAGTCCACAAACAGAGACACACGATGAGACAGGAAACGTCCACACTATGACAAAGTTACAGCTCCAAAAGCTGTCGAGTAATCAACGTCCAGAACTGGGCCAGATGAATCTGGATCTTGTCCCCAACACTCAGTTAACAGTTTGTCTTCTTTCCTTAAATGTATCTTGGAGTCAAAAGGAAGATGCCCAAGAAGTCTCTGGACAGACGTGGACTCAGGTGCGATTGAGTTTAATGTGTTCGCAAGCAACAACACATACAGCTCGTCAGTCAAGGTCCAGAACCAGACTGAAGACTCGTGGTGTGAAGCAAGGCAGCGTGAGGAGCAGCAGAGACCTGGACAGCACCGGACTGTACCGGCCATATGACTCATGTGTGATCATGTGTGATTACATTTCCCTTGAGGCCTCTAGGGGGCAGCTGTGCCACAAAATTAAACTTATTAAACTTAATTATCTTAATTTAATCATTATGTGATGGAATAACAAAGTAACACAAACATTTTTTTCCTTTTGATTTTTATTGAATACTGCTCAGCGCGGACGTTGAGGATTCATGACCATGGGGTCTGGGAATAGCAAAAACACTGAGGGAAATGTTAAGCCTGATTATGGCGCTCCCAGTGCGAGATTTATGGGGACCAATTATGGGAGACAGAGCGTTGCCCAGTTAGATCTGTGGGTGAGGGAGCGTTGCTTCCCAAGGACAGGCAGTCTGAGTGTAAAACAATCGGAGGCTTTAGAGGAAAGACCGTTAGATTTAGAGAGAAAGGGAGGTTTGGTAGAAATCCTTCTGTATACTTTCAAGGCCATTCACAACCTTGCCCCCCACCACAGACCGTTCCCCTTCATAACTGTGTATCGCCCTGGACAAGTCTGGGTAAGTTAAGTCATGTCTATGTTCGGGCCTAACGTTGCTCTGTTTTTTTAAATACTACTGCTTTAATCACAACAATAATCCAAACAATCGTCACAAATGATTCATGAACATTAAACATTCAAACCCAGTGTAATTTGTCATCATCGTGTCTTGGTGCCTCTGTTCATGCATATATGTGCTCACCAGAAGTGCCATGTGTCAACAAACCAATTCAGACATTAATAATCGTTTGTTCAATATGTGAAATAATATAAGACAAACAAATATAGGACAAACAGTAATAATTCGGCAGTACACTTCCCAGCACATCAACACAGCACACAGAGTCTGAGGACAGACAGTTTGAGACCAGGACTGCATAAACTAAATACATAGAATTAAAATAAATGATTTTACTCATCAAGTTATTCTGAGTGTCATCTGTGAGCTGTGTCTCACTGCAGACAGTTTAATGAGCACTGCTGTGGACTCACACACAGATACAGCTGCATGAACAGTCAGTGAGACTGTCCTTCACTCTGCCAGTCTTAGTGTCCCTCCTCTGACACTACACAGACACAACTTGCATCCTACAGGTTTACGAGGACACTGTATTTTACGCGGCCCTACTCGTGACCTCCGACCTATCTTCCACCAGGCATCTGTCCTCTACACATACCGCAGTTAGGTTACCAGACACAATGTGTCAAACACACTGCAGGTCGAACATTCTCCCTAAATACATGTGTGAATCCTCTTTGGTGCATTATTCATTCTGAGCCTTTTCTCTCTCCGTAGAGGCGACTATTGATTTGACTCACGATCATTCTGACACTGGATTACATCTCACACAAAGTCAACGGAACTAAACAGTTTCAGCACAGCCTTTGGTTGTCCTGTGTGTCCAGGGCTGAAGTGTCCCTCTGCGCCAACATGTCCCCACCTCAAGTCAAGAGATACGTTCAAGTACCTCAGAGTTCCTCCGGGTTGGAAATGTCCACGCTTCACTCCTCCTCAGTTTGGCGTCGATCACAGGAAATGAAATGTTCTTCCGACAGCAGAACACACTCAGCTCCGACACACACACCACACACACCACACACACACACCACTCAGCTCCGACACACACACCACACACACACACACCACTCAGCTCCGACACACACAGCCGACTCGAAGAGGAAGGTTCACTCCTCCGACGGTGAAGTTATGACTCCGCCTCTCATTGGCTTTGCCGACATTCTTGTCCTGACCCTGACCAACCAATGAGAGCAACGAGTACCAGCCAATCAGAGGCAGAGAAGGGCGGGTCATTCATTCACTCATTCACCAGCAGAGGACAGGAACCGTCTCTCCCATGAAACCAACTTAAAGAGACAGAGTCACTGTGTGAGACGCTTCAGAGGAGCTGTGCTGCGACACGAGCGTCAATATCTGATACAGAGAGAGCTGTGACCCTCATACTGAGGTGGAATGAGCCTGTTTCCTATTCAACATGTCTCATTTCTTTCTATCTGTCCCTCAGCACACACACACATGCACATGTTCACACACACACACACACTTGCTGACACATACGCAGGTGTTCAGAGCCTGGAGTTTTAGGTGGTTTCCTAAAAGTATGAGATCACCTCAACCTGCCTTTGTGTGTGTGTGTGTTATCAGAAGTCTTACTACTATATTATTGTACTCGAGAATTGTAGAATTATTGTGTGCCTTATATAAGTAACTATGCCTTACATATATTGTGACTATATAAGCAGCTATTACACTGGATTATGTTAAGTATATGACACTTATGGTGAACACATATATTATATGCATGGAATCACAATTTGAAGAAGCACCAAGACACACATATTGAGTGATCAAAAGTAATAACACTGGAATCAAATAATGTATCTGAGCACTTTGTAATGATTGTTTTGATTGATGTTGTGATTAAAGAAATATTTTTTAAAAAATAGAGCAACAGCCAGCCTGAACATATTGGTGGGAGGCGACCTCAGGCCCAAACATATTGGAAGTACGGACTTGATACCTGAATCAGCAATCTGGAAATAACCTGGGGCTTGCCACCAATATGTTTTGACCTTAGGGGATTGGTTTAAAAGAAAATAGGGTGGAGACTCTCAGCGGTCTCGCACAGTATATAAAGAGAGGTACCGAAAGTAAGAATTCAGTCCATCTCCGGGGATTGACTCATGAGTTTCATTGTGTTGTACCTTAGCATAATAAGCTCTGTTGCATCTGATCCAAGCGTCTCCAGTGACTGTTTGACTCCTGCTGATTGACTTCAAACCTTTGATTAAAAGAACAAGACTGAGTAAAGATTTTTGAGGTGTTCTGACACTTCAATACCAGCTGAGCTGAGGAGGCCGTTCAGAGGCTTGTGGGAATTAAGAAATCTTTATTGTTAGGCAATGTTTTGTATCTGGAGATGATGACCACTTGGTAGGGGGGAAG
>JAPZEB010036477.1:0-11352 GCA_029783705.1 Chaetodon striatus
GTGGTCTTTTTGTGTGTCTTGGTGGCAGTTTTGTGTCTCTTTGTAGTTATTTTTGTTTTGTTGTGGTCGTCTTGCATCTCTCTGCTATCACTGTTTCTTATTAAAGGTGTTTTGTGTCTCTTTTTTTCAACTTGCATCTCTCTGTAGTTGTTTTGTCGCTCTTTGTGGTCATTTTGTGCATCTTTGTAGTCATTCTCCATCTCTTTACTATCATTTTGCATCTCTTTGCAGTTGTTTGAGTTTCTTTGTGGTTGTTTTGAGTCTCTTTGTAGTAACCTTTGTATCTTTTGCAATTGATTTGTGTCTCTCTGTTGTTGCTGTCTGTCTTTTTAGTTGTTTCGTTTCTCTGTAGTCATTTTGTGTCTCTTTATTGTAAAATTTGCATCTATTTTTAGTTGTCTCATGTCTCTTTGAGGTCATTTTGTGAATCTTTACGGTCATTCTTTATCTCTTTGTGGTTCTTGCGGTTGTTTTAAGCGTCTTTATAGTGATTTGGAGTCTCTTTATAGTTATGTGTCACTGTAGAAATCTTTTTTAGTCATTTTGCAGCTCCCTGTTTTCACTGTTTCTGTTTTCGGTTGTTTTGTTTCTCTGTTGATGTTTTTGTCTCTTTATTCAACTTTGCATCTCTTTGTAGTTGTTTTGTCTCTCATAAGTTGTTTTGTGCATCTTAGTAGTTGGTCTGCTTCTATTTGTGGTCATTAAGTGTCTCTTTGTAGTTATTATGTTAGTTGTTTTGTTTCTCTGTAGTCATTTTGTGTCTCTTTAAGGTCATTTTGTGCATCCTTGTAGTCATTTTGCATCTCTTTGGGGTCATTTTGTGCCCCTTTATTTGTGATTGTTTTGAGTCTCTTTGTTTGTTATCCCTATGTTTCTATTTTTAGTTGTTTTATTGTTTTGTCTGTTTTTGTTTTCAGTTTGTGTCTTTTTTGTTAACTTTGCAACTCTTTGTATTTGTTCTGTCTTTCTGAGGTCATTTTGTGTCTCTTTGTGGTTGTTTTGAGCCTGTTTTTAGTCCTTTTAAGTCTCTGTAGTATTAATGTGTCTCTTTGTAGTAACTTTTTTTGTTGTCATTTTGTATCTCTCTGTTTTCACTGTTTCTTTTGTTTTGGTTTATTTTTTTCTCTGTTGTTTTGTGTCTCTTTGAGGTCATTGTGTGTATCTTTGCAACCATTCTGCATCTCTTTGTGCTTGTTTTGCACCTATCTGTAGTCTTTTTTATTCTCTTTGTAGGTGTTATGTGTCTCTTTGTAGTAATTTTGTAGTACTTTTGTGTCTCTCTGTTATCACCATGTCTCTTTTTATAGTTTTTTGTGTGTCTTATTTAGGTTATTTTGTGAATCTTTGAAGTGGTTCTACGTCTTTTTGTGGTTATTTTGATTCTTTTTTGGTCGTGGTTTTGTATCGCTTTGACTGACTTTCTAACAAGAAATACGAACACCAGCTTTTAAAGGAGGCTCTGGTCCAGGTCAGAAAGTGAAAATGAGAGCAGCAGTAAACACCAAAGTACATGTTCAGAGTAGATAAGATGTGCCAGTATAATGCTGATGAACAACTTTGTACTTACTTAATATTTCCTTGATAAATGTCTTCCAGCTGTGAGGTTTCGGCTTTGAACAACAACGTCTTGTCGGTTGGGTCTTTGTCGATTTCTTTAAATTGGACTGCTGTCACTTGGAACGTAATCTTCCTATTTGGTTCAGTGTCACGGTCTGTAGCCTGAGAGCAGCAAGAGATACTAGCATGATTGTCTGGACGTCATGTCCCATGTCTCATTAACAAGCTGGAATCCTGGTAAGTTAATGGTTTTTCATTCATACTCACAGTGACTGTTGCAACAGTTGTTCCCTCACTTGCCTTTTCTGAGATCACAACTATAACCCAAACAAAGAGAAACAGAGGTAAACCATATGTTGAATATTTGCATCTTCACATTAATTGTAAAGAAAAAGGATAACTTTATTGATTCAAATGTCTTCCGAGGAATTTCTCTTGTTGAGTACAACAGCATGGACGTCAGTTTAAGGGGTCATGAGCTAAAAATTCTTCTTCTTAATTTACAGTCAAACATTTTCAGATATTTACTCACCAAATATCTTATCTGACAAAATGAATTCAGGAGCGTTGTCGTTGATGTCTTTGATGACAATCTCCATCGTTGCTGAAAATATTTAAAAAAGGAAGAGAAAAAAAAGAAATTAAGTGACTAGAAATGTGTGTTTCTAGGTCTGTGTCTGACCTATGGTTTCATACTTTTACTTGAAGCTCTTATACTTTTGTTATCTGAACAACAACTCCACAGTGCTAACCTGGTTTGACACTGTTGTTTTCTCCTTTCTCTGTGTACTCATCAACCACTTGAGCTTTTATCTCCACCTTGTCACATTGTTCATAATCCACTGTGTGCTCGGGGTTGACTCTGACATCCCCTGTTGGATCCAGGATAAACCAGCTGCAGGACGTCCAAGAGCCTTCACATCTGCATTGCATGGATACCAGCTCATAGACCAGTGAGTGGTTTCCATCTTTGTCCACTGCTGGAAAGTTGCCAACAGCCTCACTGATGGTGGTGTTCTCCTTCACTTCCACAGGGTCGACTGGCAAGAACTCTGGCCTCTCATCATTCACGTCAATCACGTAGATGTCCACTGTCACCTCAGCTTTCCTCTGATCCATATCTGCTGCCTCTACCCGCAGTTTGTAATGCTTGTGAGTGCTCTCATAGTCCAGCTCAACATCGGGGTCCACGGTGATGTTTCCAATGTAACCCCGCTCCTCTGCAAAGGTGCGAATAATGAAGCTACCAAAGCTTCCTTCAATGATACTGAAAGAAATGCGATTAAATTCATTCGTTTGGTCCAAATCCTCAGCATGAACACTACCCACAAAGGCACCTGGTTGGATGGAAAAATATGGTTAAAATCCAGCCACACACTTATGAACACCTGAAAGCACTTTGCAAAGTTATATACCGACCTTTAGCCCCTTCTTTGACTGAAAAATTGTAAGAGGAGGCTTCAAACTGTGGTGTGTTGTCATTGATATCCTGGAATGCATCAAAAGAAAACACTGACAGTTATCATCCTCAGCAGGAGTGACAGCTTCAGTAGCAACACAGCACCAATACTTTGCTACAAACTGCTGAAGACATACCGCTATGTTGATGATAACTGTGACTGTGTCGTTCAAAGGGGGAATACCCTTGTCAGTAGCTGTCACATTGAGCTCGATTACCCCATCCAGCTTTGGGTCCAGGGCCTCACGATCAAGTACACCTACGTTTCTTAACACGTTGGTGTTAGGGTCGATGGTGAAGTTATGGCTAAATCTGCTTGGTTCGATTGTATACACGATTTGGCTGTTTATGGAATCAGTGTCATCTGCATCAGTAGCCTGTTCAATGAGAAACATCAGAGGAATGATTAAGAAACTACATTTCTTACATAAAAATGACCAGTTATATACTCACACCATGTTACCTTGAATTCATGAAGAAAACTAGACCAAGAAAACAAAGAAATTTCTTTATAAATATGAGTAATTTGGAGCCACATTTAACAACAGCTCACCCACTCCTGTCGCATCCTGGACAATTATTGAGCTGGGAGGCCAGAATTTAGTGGAATACATGACTGGAAATCAAATGCCTGCGCTTGCCCAGGTGTAGGACTTACCCATGCTTAGAGACTATTTATGCGGAAGTGTTTGAAATCTTGAGGTGTTAGCCAAAATGCATGTTTTTGGGAAGCACTGAGCATACGGCAAGATGAATGAGACTTGGTTTATACTGTACTGTTGTGTTTACAAATGGATATTTTGATATAGTTTTACCGTTGTTAAATGCGGACCCCTCTTACTTGAATTCGTCAAGGATGTTCTCTGTATTTGGATTCTTCATTCACCAGAGGCATGTGAGAAAAACATTTTCTTCATGAGTTCAAGGTAACACAGTGTGAGTAATTAAAATACAAATGATCCTTTTGGGGGTGAAGTGTCCTTTAACATTGCAAGTACACTACATTGCCAAAAGTAACAGTAAACATCTGAAAAAGACATGTGGACACCCATATGTGATTGCTTAACATCTCAGTCCAAAACTGTGGTCATTATTATGCTGCTTCTTCTCCTCTGGGGAGGCTTTTGACAAGGTTTTGGAGCTTTGCTGCAGGGGTTTGTTCCCATTCAGCCACAGGAGCATTGGTGAGGCCGGGCCCTATTGTTGGGCAGTAAGGCGTGGCTCGCTGTTTTAGTTTATCCCAACGATGCTAGACAGAGTTGAGGCTCTCTGACAGGCAAGCAAGTCCTACCATACCAAAAAAGAAAAAAATGTTTCTTTATGTACCTGGCTTTGTGCATTGTCATGTTGAAGCAGGAGAAGACCCTCCCCAGATTGTTTCAACTACATTGAACATTGTTGTCTACAATATAATTTGTGCTGTAGCTTTTAAATAGGAATTCCACCAATTTTACACATATACAATAAGTCTGGTCACAGGTGTTGGGGTGTACCACTGCATATGTTGTTGTAAAAAAGTTGTAGAAAGCCTCTATTGGGGCCCTCTGGCTCCTAAAGGAGCTGTGCAAAATCTGGTAAATTGCCTCTAGTGATGTCACCAGAGTCAGCTTTGGTTGGGGCTGCTGAATGAAAATGAAAAAAATCTGGTATGTGGAGGTAGAATGAAGTGAGGTTACCAGACCTCTGTAGCCTGCTCCTAATCTCTGCTGCAGACTGGAGGCTACACTAGCTAGCTGCTGATATCATGACACAACCAAATCTGCATTGCACATAAGCCCCGGGTTTCGACAAGGAGGAAGGCATGGAATTAAAAAGACTGTGTCTGGTTCTTCTGCATCAATTTAGATCTTCAATTTCTTTTTTGTAAACTGATCATAAGATCAAAATGTTGTAGTGTAAAGTGTTACACTGGTTGAGCGCTTTTTAAAGATATCTCTTAATTATAAATTTGGGCCTTCAGACTAATGAAAAAAAGTCCACATCCTCCATCCCTAAAATTATGAAAATTAGTCCACAGTTTTGCCTTTTTAAATGGCATTTGACATCTTAGTTTTCATTTTCCATTAACACAAAATCTGTGGGGTTTAGGTTTATAACTATTCATTGATACAGGGCTTTAAAGGAGCCATAAGCGACATGCAGTGTATACGAGTCAGCGTCTGAGCCAGGGATTTCTGCACACAGCTCTCAACATGAAGATGACCGAACCGCTGACTAGCAGCTAACAGCACTAGCGACTAATAGTGCTACCAGTGCAAACAATGCTAATAATGACAACAGTGCTAATTGTGTTAATTTGGTGGGGAACTGAAAGCTAAGCTTGGTGTTATCAGCTGTAACCATCATATGAGTGCAGTGCAAAGCAGCCGCGATTAGCTAGCCAGCAGGATACACACACAGGGACTCACATGCTGACCGTCTACCACAGCAAAAAACAGAGAAGCTTGGATTACAGCACACACAGAAGTAGTGTGACTTCTTTCTCTGTTCGGGATGCCATTACTCCACTATGTCTTTCCATGGCAAATAGTGGTTTGTAGTTTGCTGCTACATTGATGCTCTTTCATGTCGTAAACAGAACCTTAAAATGAATCAGAAATCCTGTTGAAAATAGCATCAACACCTGTGAGATGGAAGTATTTACTGTTCTCTTATTTTTCAAACCCACAATTACCTCTATTGTAACTTCAAGGTCTTCACCCTCTTTAACAAACTCCTTGTAATACTCTCTGTTGATGACTGGAGGTTGGTCGTTGATGTCAGTCAAAGTGATCTCCAGCACTGTCGTCCCCAGCTGGCCGTTTGTGTCTCTGGCCTGCAGAGTGGCCGAATACAGAGATCTGACCTCACGATCCACCAGACTTTCATTCTTCACGTAAACTGTGCCTGTATCTTCCTCTACGTCAAAATACAGTCGGCTGAAACACAGATACAGGCGGGTCAGTGTTGTCTCAGTTACCATGACAGCAAAATATTCACAGCAGCGACATTCAAATAAGCAGAATACATGGTTTGGCATACATGCTGTCTGGAAGAAGTCTGTAGGTGATGTTGCCTTGATCCATTGTGTCAGGATCATCTGCCTGGGAAACAAAAAAAAAAACAACGCATGCCCCTCTGAGTGCTATTCAGGTGTTTCTTACATGCACACTCAAACTGCCTGAGAAAGAACTGAGATAGTAAAGCACTTACAGTAATGTTGGCCAATATTGTCCCTACAGGAGAGTGCTCAGGGACCGTCAACTTATATGTGTCCTGTGGGAACTTGGGGTTGTTGTCATTCATGTCCTTGATGTTAATAGTAACTGTAGCAGTGGTGCGGAAGGTGGGTTCATCCTGATCCATGGCAATGACCTGCACCATAAGACAAGCATAAGAAGCACCTCAGATTGGTTAAGCAGAGAATCACATGTACGTCAAGCAAAAGGTGACGGATGTTACTAATAATATCCACAGACTTGTGGGCTGTTTATAATTTTTCTTACTTGTAGAACCATTTGCTTTGTAACTTCAAAATCCAGTTTTTGGGGCTGCCTGACCCGAAGCTGAACGATGCTGTCTAACATGGTGTCTGAAGGTTCCACGGAAAACACGTCCTTGTCCTCTCCCTCCAGGGTTAGTTTAGTGTTGGAAGTCTGTGAAAAGCCAAAAAAGAAGATTCATACTTCATCATTGATTCACTCATTATCCAGGAAAACTGCATCTTTTTGTTGAAGGATGTCGTCTTTGTTTTTTTGTGATCCTTTTTCTTACCCTATCCAGATCTCTGACCGTCATGTTGAAGGCAATAGAGCTCGAGGAGTGCTCAAAGACCTCTCCTGTGAAGTGACTCTCTTTCACACAGGAGTTTCCACACTTGTAAAACTCCGGCGGGTTGTCATTGACGTCGATGATGTTGATCAGTACATCTGTTGTGGTGCTGGCATGGATCCCGTGGATGTTTTCATTAGCCTCAGTAGCCTGAAATAGAGCAAAATATCACAATGTCACAGTTTCAACATGAGCAAAATAAATGCTCTCAACTGAATAAGATCCCATGACTCAAAACATTTATTTTTTGTATAAAATGGAGAGTTCCAGATTTGATTATGATTGACTGAGCCATGTTTGAAGCTTTTATAAAACACTTAAACACACAGATGTGACCACAGTACAGTTTTAGTATTACTGTGCCAATTAGTCACCTGTTTTCATATGGGAAACAAAGCTAAAGAGGGCAACCACCAATTAACTGCTGTGCTATTTATCATCCCCCAGGACGATAGAAGTATGAGTCAGAAGTACAATGAATGCACAAAAAACACAAAGATGCTAAAAACAAACAAACAGAACATACAGGGATTTATGCTTGAGCAGCCGGCGAACCACTGTCATGCCACTTTGATGGAGAAATACCTGTCATTGCCGGCCAATCCACCATCCCAATCAGACATACTACACAATGAGGTATCGTAAGTTAACAGTGCCACTTAAGCTACCTTGCATGTTTTTATTTGTAGCCTGTTATGCTCACTTTCCTAAAGGACAACAACTAGAATAAAGTGAGCAATATAGTTGCCAGTGGTAGATACATATGTTGTGTGTCATGCCTAACAAAGCCCCTTAGCTGTTCTATAATCACTGTAAAACAGCTTTTCGTAGTTTACTGCTTGATTATATTTCACAGACTGCAGCATGCCTCCTTCTTTGGTTTGGTGTTTCAAACATAAATGACGTTATTACAAGTTATGTTCAGGAACAAAGATCAGGCCTGTTTAATTTCCTGTTCCTATGCACCTTTACAGGTGTATCTAACCTTATTTTCCCAACCCTCCTTCACAAAACCCTTGTCTGCTCCCTCACCTCTCATTACAGGAACAGAGGAGGGACTATGAAGCTATGAAGTCTTATCAAGACGTTGCCCCTGCGCAGAGCCTCACTTCCTTCGTTCTTCGCCAAGAAACCTCCATTTGATATCGTGTTCAACTCCCTCTCCATAAGAGAAGCACACAGCCGAAGACTGTCCCTCCTTTCTCCTAAAAGTGTTCTTCGAAGGGACAGTAAGCTCCTGTTTCACAAAATATTTCTACTAGGGCTGACCCGAATGCTTTGCAGCTTCAATTGTTTCCATGGTAACTGAAATCTAAATTAGTATTCGAATGCTTTGTTTTTTTTTTTGGAGGACACTGAAAGGAGGTGGCCAGTGACACGGATGAGGCAAGTGTGCTGAGCTCAGTCATTGACCCGCACTTCAAGCAAAAATGGCTGTCCAACGAGGAAAAGGAACAGGTGAGATGTATTACAGATGGTTATCTACAGCTGGTGATTGTGGTAAAGCACTTGCTTTGCATCTGGTGAGGTGACTTAACCCATGGTGTTAGAGTTATTAATAACTTGGAGAAACAGTGTGTGCAATAGTCCACCTTCCAACCCTCTCTGTGCTGTTTAGAACGAAATGGGTTCAAAGAACAATATGATGTAACAGGAATAGCTCAACATTTTGGGGAGTATACTTTAGAGTTGAATGACAATATCAGCCTATCAGCATCTCCAGGTTACATCTTGTTTGTTTAATCTGTACACTAACAGAAATGCAAAACGACTATTTCAGCCAGTGACACTTTAGTCAAAGACAACTTTATTTCCATTTGCAATTTGATATTTGGCAGTACGGCTCTGTTCTGGGACCTCTCTGCCCTTCCATGTGCTTACGTGGAAAGCTGAAGGCAGAGAGAGCACACCTGTCTGCCCTCCATACGCAAGCGAGGATAGCCTAAGGCAGACAGAGCAAACCTCCCTGCCCTTCCATGCACCTACATATAAGCCTAAGGTGGGGAGGGCAACAGCAAAGACCCCCTGGGTACAGAACAGAGCCAGCATCAATGTCAATGTCAAAGTCAAAATGACATTGATAAGTCTGATACTGCATAGAAAAAGGAGGAGCTGGGGTGGAAGCGGGCCACAAAGAGGCATGCAGAGGAAGCAGCAATGGTAGGCAGGCTAAAGCAGTTTAATTAGGCTTCCCTCACTGAGATTCTCCCCTCTATCAATCAGCTGATCGGACTGCTTAAGATCAGCACATGGACCTGGGATGTGAGCTGAGCTTGACACTGTGGCCTTCCTGAACTAATGCAATGCTCAGTTTCAGTTAGGACCACTTAAGTCAAAGATAACTTTAGTTTCATTTGCTATTTAATATTTGGGTGTATAGCTCTGTTCTGGGACCGCCCTGCTCTTATCACATGCTTCCAGTATTTACGCTAAGCTAAGCTAAGCTAATCACCTTTTGGCTAAAGTATTCCTTTAAATCATGGTAATAACATTTTTGAATTAAAGAATGGAAAATCTTTCAGAGCAAACATTATTTAAGGACCAAAACTGATGTGTTACTTAAAAAATGAACTGTACCTTTACAGTCAGGGTAACTTTGTCACCGATAGTTTCTCTGTCAATGTTTGACAGCACAGATATGACGCCATCAGGTCGGGAGATCCCAAACAAGCCCTCTGCTGTGGAATCTGTGAAACAATGTAGAAAAAACAAAAATATGTCTCACTCATTCAGTACAAAACACATATTGGTTTCACTGAGTTGATGAGACTCACTTTCAATGCTATAGATGATGTAATCATTGACTTCTATGTCCTGGTCTGTGGCAGTCACTTTAATCACAGACAGGCCCTGGTGAAGAAAAAAAAAGACTGTAAAATTACATACAACTTAAAAGCAGGCTTATTGCCTGTGGAATTGTATCACACCATGACTTGCAGCAGTTTTGTCCTACAAAATGACCAAATGTATTCATTAAAGCTTGGGCTCACACAATTGTACTTCAGAATTAAAAGCAGACGTCTAGCAAAGAAATGTGAAAATGTGTCATAACTGAATGCTAGAGTGCACTGGTTGACTTATAGATATTAACATCTTCATTTACTTTTTATTTGCTCTTTGAAATTAAAATCAATCCAGTTAAGCACATTTTTCCAATGCAGCACTCTGAATAAAATAAATCAGGACTCACCGGACGAGAATTCTCTTCAACTCTCCCTGTGTAGGGAATACCACTGAACACTGGGTCAAGGTCTGGGACATCCACAACCGTGATGATGGAAAAAGCAATGTTTGAGTGGTATTTGGTCTCATTAAAATAACACCGGCCTCCACCATCCTGTTACGGGACACACAGGGACGATGTAGAAGGAGGTTATAGTAAGGCCTAAGTTTTGCTGCTTGTACAAGAAATATTTGTTACATAATAATTATAGACCAGTACGGTGAGATTTCAAGATCAAACAACATCTAAAAATCATCATGGACGTCTACACATCTAGTGGTATAACCACTGAGTATAAGACTGAATTATTTATGACATCAAAATGTTTTTTGGCCTGTTCAGGTACCTATTATCAAGTTTCTATTTTATTTCACACATATACGTACATTAATATAAAGATCCCCTTCAACTCAAACATGTGTTTTTCTTATGTTTATGTCCTCTAAAATGTCTGACATTTACTATTCTGATCTGTATCTGTGCAAAATTTGTCACTGGAGAGGGGTTTTCACATGAGGTGATGGGTAATGTCCGTGCACTTCCCTAAAATCTGAGATTCAAACTTAGACCAAGCTAACTAGATCAGGTACGCCCCTAATACAAAAGCCAATTGTTGTCTCATACAAAAAACGCAGTGACGGGAGAACAGACTTTGACACAACGCCAGCAAAGAAACCCGAAACCTCAAGCGCAGAGGGGACTTGTCAATTTTGGTGCACAACAGACTCCTCACCTGAGTCCAGGTCCGACTGAGGCTCAAACATGTGTGTCTCCTATGTTTACTTTAACGCTAACGCCAGCCATCTTGATGTGTGCTGCTCTTACCAGTCAACCTGGTGCTAGTCTCGCATAGCCAAACCTATCTCCACACTTTGTTTTAGCGCTGTGCCAGCAATGGACAGAGCAAGAGTTTATTTTGTTTAGTATAGTTTATGAATCATAGCATACTTTTAAACATGCCTGGAGGGGGACTTTGACTGATTCTGACATTTTGGGAAACATGCTAAAGAAGATGGACACCAGCCGCATATTTATCCATTTAGTATGAAGCTAGAGTCAGGAGACGTTAGCTTAGCTTAGCGTAAAGACAGACAGAGGGTTACAGCTAGCCCGCCTTTGTCTGATGGCAACAATAGACGTCTAAACCTCACTACTAACACAGCATATCTAGGTTGTTAAATTCATACAAAAAACAAGTCTAAAAAATACACATTGTGTACATTTTTTTGGGGGGGGGGGGCAACAATAAAGCAAAAATTTATATTTAAAGAAAGCAAAGATTTATATTTCCAAAAATTTCAAA
>JAPZEB010036674.1:0-11345 GCA_029783705.1 Chaetodon striatus
CATAAACTAATTGAGTGATATTAAATGAGTGCACAATGTCTATAAAATTCATAATAAAAGATTAACCAGAAGGGCTGCATATGTGTATGTTAAAATCACCAAAATTCAGGACTCTGTCAAAACCAGGTATAAAAAATCAGCTAAAAGATCTGAGAAGTCCTGAATAAAACGAGGGTTTGATTTTGGGGCTCTGTAGATTACAACACAAAGTATGGAGGCCTTGTCATTTATCATAACAAATAGTAATTCAAAGGAAGAGAAGTTTTCAAGTGAGTGTAAGGAACTCTCATACAGCTAGACCATCTCCATGACCTGAAATTCTGGGTTGATGACAGTAATTAAAACTAGGAGGACAAGTCTCACACAGTCACTCAGACTTAACCAAGTCTCAGTGAGCATGAGAAAGTCTAACTTATTTGAGGTGATGAAGTCATTGCATAAAAATGATTTATTTGATCTGATATTTAACAACCCAAATACTGCTGAGTTGTGGGATGGAGATGGAACAGGAGAGAGGGATGAGGTGAGGAATCAGTGTTGACTGGGAATGGTGAAGTGGTTTTAACTGTAAGTAAACTCTTCCTGTGTGGACTGAAAGTAGATTCCTGTACTGTGGGCTGTCTTTCTGTGATTCTAACTGGAATGAGTAACTTTGTGGGGGGAACTAGAACAAAATCAGCACCAGCCAGAAGTGGCCAGCAGGGGGAGCAATTAGGGGGAGCAGTCGTCTGAGATATCATGATCGGTGGACATGGAAGTTTCAGGAAGGGGGTGTATGCGGTAAACAACAGTCAGTCACATGGAGTGGAACGTACTGCGTGCAGGTTAGCTGCTAGCATGCGGCTATTCTGTGTTTGGGTGGACTCTGATTGCAACCACATATGAATACTAAACATCCTACTAAAACATCCTGCCCCCCGAGACACAGTGGGTATAGACTGGAGATAAAGATAGACTTTCCACAATCTTTCTGTGACAGCTCAGACTGCTGATGAGCTGTGTCATTTGACCCCACATGGACAATGACTTGGTGAATAGAGGATGGGAGTGAGCTCAGCGGCCCCGGGAGTTTTTCTAGGATGACAGGACTGTGGCTCCAGGAAAGCAGTGTGCGGCTGGGTTGATAAAGTTTCTGGTAATAGGATCCCCAACTATTAATGTGGTTGGAGAGAAGAGGGGATGAGGGCTTGATGGTGGTTGAGGATGGGGAGTTTGAGTGGCTCAATCCAGGTGGTGAAGTAGCCCCATCTTTTTGTGAGTCTTTCTTTTACAGTTAATCAGAGAGCCACCTTATTTCCTCCTGAAGGTCAGTAATCTTTTTATTTGCTTTCTGGAATAGAATACAGTCCTCGGAAAATCACAGAAAACATGGTTTGTTAGAGGGTGATGACGACAGAGGGAGGAGAATGGTTAATGATGGAGCTGTGTTGATACTGCAGTCAGCTAATGGAAGCTTTGAGGAGGAGATCACAGGGCCTAAAACAGAGAGGATAAACAAAACTCAGCAGAGATGGTATCGTTGATGGACTAAAGACTGTATGACCCAAACTGATTACGGCAGATAGCTTCTTGCTGTCAGAAACCTACCAATGCAGGCCCAAAAACTAGGCCCACTGTTATGATCAGGCGGTAGGTTTACTCTGATGTGGTTTCCCTCTCACAGGCGTGTGGTTGCAGTCAGGCCGTCACTCTGGTACATTAAAGTCCAACCATCCGATGACTAAGAAAATGTTTACCTATTAAAAGACACAGAGGCCACGCATGCGCCATCGACAGGCCATAAAAGGCCAGCTTTGAACAAAGATTGAGGTCACACTTTGCCCCTGTGTGACCATCATGCAACCAAATAACCAAGTTCATGTCATACAATGGTACCTGAGCAAGTCGCTGAATTAAAATTGTGAGATGCACTGAAAGTGCCAAAGCTTGCCTGTGGATCTTTGTGCTTAGATACTCCATAATCTCCAAAGGTCAAGAATAAATAGCTAAGGTTGGAGGGGTGGGGAGATGGTGAGGACCTCCATCCTTGTCAGAGAGAAAAGGTGGAACACTCCCCTAAACAAAAAAAGGGTAGTGTTTTGTTGTTTTAGCTGTGGAATAAGTGGTACATAGTAAGTGTACAACAACTACTGTAGTACTTTATTAAATCCACAAGTGACATTAAAATAACACAAGATTAAAATGCAGGACACACTGGAGACAGAAATGTCTTTGTACATAACTCTAACTCAGCTGTGGGTAGAGAAAAATCATCTGAAAGCTAACAGGCTTACTGCAGAGTAGGCACCTTAGCGGCCCCCAAATGGTAGTTAGAGCAAAGGTAAAGTAATGAAGTTAATGTGCTTCTTATAGCCAACACTCACAGTTACACACACAGCACACATGTTTCAGCAACACCCTGTCCAGGACTGCTGAAATAAACAGGTGACCTGGAGAGGATATCTATCAATGTTCATACCTGACAGAATTACCGAATATACTAACTGTACTTCATCAATAAAGGCAAGGCAATACTCTGCTGTGAGAGTGAGAGTGCATTTTCATATCACATTTTCATTCATTACACTGTGTGTATGTAAGGGTGGGTGCTATATTGAATATGCTCGATGTATTGTTCCATGCACAATGTATAAAATGACTATCACAAACATTGAGTATAAATTATCGCATCAGTTTTTTAAGCCACTGGCATGGGCCTTGCTTTGACAATTTGGTTCTCTCGCTCTTTCCTATGGTTCTCTCCGTCTTACAGACACACACACTACTCTGCCCATCCAGACCACTCTCTCCTGAGTGATAGTGTATGAGCAGGCAGTGTGATTTTGTATCGGCAGGTCTCCAAACTTCGACTTTGCAACCATGAAGCAACAGTTTAACTTGCAAATGCTATGAATATATAAAAAAAGTGGAGAGCTATTTGTTTGTGGCCACAGGTTAGCTTAACGAGTTTAACAATGGTCTGATCAGGCGAGGCATATTTTGTAACTGCAGAGCTCCAGATCATGATTATTGACTCAAATTTTGTGACCATGGAGCACCACTGCCAATTGCATATACTATTAGTAAAGGAATTTGAGAGGTGTTAGTTTGTTTGCTGCTCACAGTGAATAAATCCTCATGTCTATCAGCGCAGCAGTAACAGTTTAACTCTCTGCTAAATGCTAACAGCCAGCTGTTAACCAGAGGCTTCAAGCTCACAGCAAAAGCATCAACACAGGGCTTGAAAGGAGTTAAGTGCTTCAAAATAAAAGCACCTGTGGTTCCACTTTGATTTGTTTAATTATCACAATACTTAATTTAACTTTTTATAACAGTACTTTATTTAACTTTATTGCAACTGTTTTATTTAACTGTATATTAACAATATTGTAACTATATCGATGTCATATAACTTTTGGAATTATGTGACAGTAGCTGCTGTATTTAGCTTCACTGTAACTTTAGTTGATTTAATAATTTTGTATTTTAGGAGTCTTTAGTATTTTGAGGAGATTTGAAAATACTGATATATGTATTGTGATGAAGCCTAAAAATGTTGTGATATTATATTTAAACCATATCGGCCAGCTCTATGTGTACATACCATACATATGATTGCATATTGCTACTTTCAGTATGTTATATGAATTAAAAGTGGTGCAATTAGACCAGTGAAACTTGGTGCGTGTTTGCATAGCATTATACCTTCTTTGTGTCCTCTTTCTTCTTTGTGCCCCTCACTGTGATTATCATTTAACCTTACTGCAGCCTTGTATCAAGGTTGATGATCTTCCTGGGTTAATGTGTATATGGCATACTAATAAACACAGACAGATACAATGCTTTGCTTTATCTGACAAACCAAATTCTGCGGAGTGACAATTCATGTGAGTTAAAGCTGCATGAGAGTTGGAGCCAGTTTGATTCATATTCAGGGGTAGATTTAACAACCCCTTCTGACACGGCCCATGCCTCGGCAAGACAGAATTAATAGGCAAGACTTCCAATTTCTACCTGTTTTGCATGGTGATGCTACATTGCTATAACTTGACATTGCAGGCCATTAAGGATCAAACAATTTCTGGAAATGTCTGCAAATGAGGCTCCCCAGCTACATGTCTAATTAAAAGCAAAAAGGAGTAGTGCTTGCCGGAGGAGATGCTTGTAGGAGGTCCTGAGGGAGGTGTAAGTTTGCAGTTGACCAGATGTGTCTACAGCTTTCATCGCTCTCTCTTTTGGTGGACCGATGCCGCATACTGCCTTGCAGCATAAATAGCAGATCTGAGGCATGGCACCCTGTGACACAGGAGGGAGACATAACAAAAGAAAGGCACACCCCTCTCAGATATCAGAACACAAAAACAGCATTACAGGCCAAATTTTGCTCGATTTTAATTGTGTGTCTTTCATGGTTTCAAAGAGCTGTGACTGGTGGGGCTGCTTTGATCCTCCCCTGGACTTAACTTACTATCGACATGTTCTGGTCGAGTAGAAGAAATTGGGTTTGTTTATTTTTGCCATGATATCATTACTCTTACAATTAACACAGGCCTTGTAACTGCTTTAGCTGACAGAAACACATTCTTAAAGTATTACTTCAAACTGATATTTGTCACAGTAACAAAAAACCCTGATATGCTGCTGTAACCTGTTCAGCCACAGTGGCTCCCAGAACATGTTTTGATTGTTAATAGAGACAAAGAATACATATTGTTAGAATATAGAACTAATTTTCTATTGAGTCCACCTCCCTTTGGTAATGACCTGCAGAAACATTTTCTCACTGCAACCTCATCACATATCGACGTTTGGTCATGGACTTTCCTCCTCAAGATGTGATGTGCAAGGTACCCTTGGTGCGTTGGTTGTTGACGGTCTGGGAGGCCGTGTCCCCCCCATTCCACCCACCTGCCCAGTTTCTGATGCTGGAAGTCATTGACCAAGCGCCGGTGTTCGACAACTTTGGACTGAGACCGGGTTGGCAAAAATGACATATACTGCAACTTCATTGCAATAGTTTATGAATTTCAGAATAATAGTTTATATTGTGAAGAGGAACTGGGAAAGACCTTGTCAGACTTCTGGTGGGATGATGCCTCAGCCCCCTCAGACCCTGGGTCCTCATATGAGGACCCATTTGGCTTTGCGACACCTTATACTTCATTCTGCTTAACTTAGACCTGTTGTCCTTGATTGTGGACACTTTTTTGATCTGTCTAGTGGTGGCAAAAGCACAGAACACTAAAAACAAAATGGCAGCCATCTCTGCTAAATCAGTCTGCAGCCAAACCAAAAAGTGGACAAGGCACAAAACAATTAAAATTTTAAGGTTCAAATTTCTTTATTTAAAACTTTTTATTGTTATTATGTTTATTATCTTATTTAAAATGGGTTTATTATTTGGTTTATAATGTTTGTAGTTTGATATGAAGTACAAAGTTGACCAAATTTAACAACAGTAACAAGCTAAGACACTTTAAATTCAGAAATACTCGTTTGATGAGATTGGGACTTCATTATTTTATTATTATGGCAGTATACCACACAGGCCAATTATGTGTGACAGACTGTTCCCACAGAATATAAGGACATTCCTAGTTTCGACTATGAAGCAAGAACAATTCAGACCAAGCTACAAGATGAACAAATCATAAGGCTTTTAGATATGTTGCATCATTAGGTCACTGTTAGGTCTCATTTAATTTAAACTACTTTAGCATTTAAAGGCTAGGTGGGTACAAATTCACCCTGATGTTGCTGACAGCTGTGACAAATGACCCTGCTATCCATGTGATCTTGAACATATGTCATGGAATTGTCCTAAAGGTTCACTCTTTACCACATAGTCCAGAGTGCTTAACAGAAACATTATCCTACGATGGAAATCACCAGCTCCACATGGATGTATTGATATGCAATATTTTTCTCTCTTTTCTTAAACTTGATTAAACAAATGATAAAAAGGGTTAAGAGGACTGTCAGCTAAAATGTTCTTCCACTGGCACCTCATAATCTGCTTTTGTAAGTGCCTGTCAGCTGATGAAATCTGAAGATGTGCGAGAAGCAGAGATACAGTTTTAATGAGTGTTTTGTTTGTTTGTTTGTTTCACTTATGTTATATTTATCTTCTTCCTTCATTTGTACTCATAATTATGTACATGACAATGTTTTGTTTTCGCTGTTCTTGGTTTATCTCTATTTTTGTATACTAGAATACATTGTTGACCAGGATTTGGGGAGGTGTCAGACGGAAGTTGTTAGAGGGATGAACGAAGGCTATGTAAAGATGAAAAATATAAATAACAAACTTTCCTTTGCACTGAACATTCCATTTGTCTTTAATAAAGTATTTTTAAAAAAGAAAAAAGAATACATTAAAGATGTGGACTCAGAAACTTGTCACGCTTGCCCCTTAAATAATCACTTATTTATTCTTATATATTTCTAACTAATACTCAGATTGAAATTTACAGGTCCTTGGGATAACAGTGTACTTCAGTTGTCTGAATGTTGACAAGTGAGCAGTGGGTACTTCATGTGGCTGGTTTAATTAGAAGAATTCGAACTCCACATTATTGTTTAATGAGCCTGAATTTCAATTACATTGGTCTGACAGTGAAGCTACAATAATAATAGACTTCTATGCAGAGACTTCAAAAATAGATCAAGTAGGCATATACTTCCGAATTAATTTCAGATAAGATAAAAACAAATATGGATGCTTTCACATTTATATGAGGGAATTTCTAATAAGAAATATACAATCGAATCCAAAAGACACCTGAAAATCTAGATATAAAAACATAAAAAAATACAATAATATATACAATAATACATTCCAAACCCAACCCAACATCCTAGACAAAGACAATTCAACTAGGTAATGGCCAAAAAACATTGGTGCTACATTGGTGTTCATGGTCAATGATGGAATATGTCACCTGGTGTAACAGTGTGATTCACTGATGTGATTTAATTAGTTTTCGGACAACAGTGGAGAACTGAGGAAGAAGATATATCAGGCTTCAAACATGTGCAGAGGGCGAGGCTGAGGGTGCTTGAGCACTTGTTCCTTTGCCCCCTGAAGTCCAAAGTGCCCCTCTGTCAAGGCCCACAGTCCTCATCAACTACAACATTTACTAATTGTAATGTAGCTATATATAAAATGACTTGGCTGCCATCAATCAGTTTACATCATATAATGAGCTTTCATTGTAGCAGATGAAAACTCATTCTGGACACGCCTTTTGTTGTTGCAGCACAGAATGCCACAAAAGGACACTCAGTCACCTTCAAATTGTCCTCAGTTATAGGACATAAGTTAAATAGTAGTCCTGACTGCTTGTTCTTACAGCTGTCAAGTAAGCCATCATTAGAGGCAGGGTGTCCTTTCAAATTTTACGTATGTTTTCCTATGAAAAGCAATGCACCCAATGTGTACATATCCCACAAATTTTGAAAGGCTGTGATCACGTAACAATGCCCTGACAGCAGGAAACAAGGAGGTAGTCCTGAGCACTTGTAGGGAGGCAGGTTGGGTGGTTGATGGGTCACAAAAAACAGTCTTCTGTCTTCACGTGTTCAGATCCATGTGAACTTAGAGTCATCTTAAGGAACATTCTAACCCAAACCTTATTCAAGGTAACCCCTAACACCTATTTGTAGTCCATGCTTATTTTCCTAAATCTAACTCTAGGTAATTTTTTGCCTAAACATAACCTCCTTACTTTACGTTAATCACGTAACTGTATATTAAGGACTTAACATCATTTGTGGGGTGCAGATTAGTAGCATATCATACGAAACATTCTACGAGAATATATTGTTTGAGAATACCCAGTAAAGCCAGTAAAACAACTGTAATACATTCAGTGTGGAATCGCTGCTTGGATTTTGATGGTTGTCTGTCATGGTATGGGTGACTGGAGTGGCCAAAAAGCATGAAGATCCGAATCTCAGCTATAATTTCTCACTTTTGATACACTAAATAAAATGACATTATAATGCACATCACATGAAATTCTGTTTAAAAAACAAAATAAGTTATTCTACTGTAGAGTTCTTTTTATTAAAAAGAGGGAGCTCCAAAGTAAAAAAAAAATTCCATCAAATAATCATCTTTGACCTCATAATCACAGTAATTAAAAAAAAAAAAAAAAACCTTTCCTTCATGTGTTAGCTGAATAGATGACCCTAACTATGACCATACAAAAGCTCATATGGTTTAACTGTATAGTTCTAAAATATATTTATATATATGTAAAGGCAAAGTCACCTCAAATTATATAATAACACATTAATAATTAATATTATATTTTTTAAACAAAATCATTAAAAACTAAAGAATTCCTGTTTAGGATGACCTTGACTATGTCCGTGTCACATATTATGTAATTGTAATGTATAAACTCATATAATATTATTCAGAATTTCCTCATATATATTAATCATAACCCCCCTCTCATTTCATTGGGTTTTGGACAGTGACAGTATGATGTGGCTTGTTGAAGTGTTCCATGTTACAGTCTGTTGAACATGGGTTGCTGTAATTCAACAGGTCATGCTGTAAATTATGTTGTGTTTTAAAATATTGTTCCCTGTGCAGCATTTTAGCTTTGAGCACCTGCCCCAGTACAGGTCTCTGCATGGCCCTCTGAGCTGTTGAGATTCACTGGATCTCAGATGATTTGTCGTTTGTCCAGATCTAAACTGGACATGGGAAGGCGTCTCATTTATGTACAGTGTCCTAAAATGGCTGCTCTTGCCTCCTTTGCTCTTCGAAACAAAGGAAAAGACATCTACAAAGATGCCTTACTTGTCACATCTCAGTGTCAAGTCTTGCCCATGGACCCGGCTTCAAACATGATTGGGCACCACTGTGTCATGCCATCTCAGGGAGAAGCTTCTGCTCTCCATCTGGCTCTTACTCCTGGACCTTGACAGAGGTAGGACCTCAGGCAGGTGGACCTGCTACGCCCTTCCTCTGTCTTCTTACCTCTGCATGCTCACAGCAGGAGCTGCAGCTGTAGCAGCAGACATAGAGCCTGAAGACCAGGGAGATTTGTGCACCAGGCAGACAAAGTTAGCAGGCCAACTTTTCCAGCAACAAGGAGAACCAAGTCAATTTAGCCCTGCACCGCTAATCTGTAAGAAAACAGTGCGAAATGACTCCTCTGCAATTTTGAGACAAGGACACCGCAAGGACTACATCTGGAACCACAGTTCTTTTCAACAAGCAGCACAAAGCAACTCTTCCCTCCAATCAAGGATTGGTAACGTAACAACTAGGCATGGCATTATTACAGATGTACAGGTTGAACAAGGCTGTTTAACTTTGTCAGTTGTGATTTATTGCTGTTTTGTTGTTTTGATTTTTTGCCTTTAGGTTATTAGTTAGTTGATTTCACCAAAGTTAAGCTGACAGTAAGCTAAGAGACTAACAGACAGTCTTGCATGCAGCGAAACATCCTCTTTACTTACGCAGACCCTTTTGCAACATATATAACATACACATGCACTCACAAAAATTTGGCTGTTTACATGACTACTCTTTGAGAGGAAACTCAAGGTTACTGCTTCTTTGTTCCAGTGTCTGACTGACCATGTGCTTAGGTAGACCCCTCCTTGACCACTGAGGTCATTTTTGATTCCGCCATCTTTGATCAGGCCAATCCTTTTGTAGTTTCCTATTGTTAGCTCTGTTGTTTGTAGGCCAGATGACCTTTGCTTCACATCCATACCTTCCTGTTCTCTCTCTTTCTCACCCATACACATACACATACACATACCCACACACACAAACACACCCATGCTTGTAAACAGTGCCCAGTTAAGTGTGTTTTGTTTTGCTTTGCTTTCTTTATGAATAAATACATTTGGAATCATAGCTGCTGTCTGTTTAATATTGCACAAGAGTGAATGAATAGTCACCCTCTGCTATGTTCAAAACTCAGAGATCCTTCAGCTCTTACTATTAATATGGTAATTTTGGTTATAGTTTTTAATTTAATTTAGTTCGAAATTGACAGTTAATTTGACTGAAACTGACTTCATTAACTGGCTATCATTTTTCCCTTTTTGGGAAAGGTGCCCCACTAGATGACTGAATGTAAATGAAGTCACAATATTTAACATAATTAATAACAACAACAACACTAATAATAAATAATAAATTGTGAATGTATAAGCATGGAGCTATTTTTGAATGACTAAGGCTTGTTCAGAAAACACTCCTGGAGAGCCAGGGTTTTCACACATATACTGTACTGTTTATACTGAAAGCAGATGTTTTAAACTGTTAACTGGCTGCAGAAGAGTTCATTTGTTTGGTGACTTCTTCCAAACCCTCTGCAGCTCCACAGGGACGTGTCAAACATGGCTGCTGGGTCTCCATGTGGCAGAACCACAGATGTTTAGTTGAGATCGCTCTGGAAGTTCATCAACACTTAATGACTGCACCAATAATTAAAAACGGTCCCATGAAGTCAGAAATCCTCCTGCTGATAGAAACACCTGAGCAATTTCACTGCTCGGGTTTAGTGTCACTTAAAGTACAATTAATGAGGGAGAGAGGTGGGGAAGCAGCAGAGCCCGACATTTACGCTGCGTTTGACATCAAGTGCAGTCCAGGGAAAGATGAAAGTAAGTGGTGACAAAGGGGATACTGGGACATTTTATGTTAAAGTAGTAAGTTTGGGTTAAAATGGGATCCTGTGACATTTTGTGCAGCATGACACTCACAGCTGGAGAAACCTGCTCATTTCAAGCTGAGGGAATGTGGTTTTTGGGTGAAGTCTGTTTCTACTTTGGTGGAGACTCAGAATGTCTTTATAGACTTTCAAAAAATAGTCTTGATTCTAAGAATTGTGGGTCCATGAATGCAGCGAAGGTGGAGCACCCCATGAGTTTGTTTTGTAACCGCCGGGCTGGATAATTGATCAGTCGATGTGTTTGGAAAGGATCAGTTCAGATCGATGGATGAGGGGAGGAGCTGCTTCGAGTGAATGCAAACTTTCAGATCCAGCAAAATTCCCCAGATCTCAGTCTGATTGAGCATCTGTGGGACATGCCAGTACCCCACCTCACAACCCACAGGTCCCAAAGGATCTGTCACAATGCTTGTGTGCCAGACACCACAGGACAATCCCAAGAGGCTTTAATAGGTCAGAGCCAAGTATGAAGCAGGGAGGTACCCAGGGAGGATATATATATATATATATATACACACAAAGGGTGGTATCTGTGTCATCCTCAAGCTCGGGTCCTCTACCAGAGGCCTGGGAGTTTGAGGGTTCTGCACAGTATCTTATCTGTTTCCAGGACTGCACACTTCTGGACTGAGGCTTCAGATGATATTCTTGGAATCT
>JAPZEB010036713.1:0-11343 GCA_029783705.1 Chaetodon striatus
TCTCATTCAAATTCCTTCTGTAGTTCTCCACAGGTCTTGAATTCATTCCATTGAGTCAGTGTGCATATTGCTGTAATGCCCTTATCCCACTATTGTCTGACTCTGATGTCAGTGATTCCTGGTACTGGGGTCCAGGACAGGCTAAGTTAATATTTTGATGGTCTCCCTTCTTGTTGTACTCATTAACACTTTTGTGCAAGATACTTAGTGTCTGCTTAATAATTTCATTATTGCTGTTTTGATGTAATTTGTTGCCTTTGTCTCCTAAGGTTGCATAGACTGAAACAGTTTCTACATTGCTTTCTATATCTTTCTATTTAGCACTATACTGAGGGCAGGATGCACATACTAAGAGTTGCAGTTGTGCTGCAAAGAAATAAACTCTCAAATTAGGCAGAGATAATTCTCCTTCATCTTTATTTCATTGAAGTGTCTTGTACCTGACCCTGAGTCTGTTACCAGCCCAAATAAATTTGGATATCCATTTGTCCTAAATCCTAAACTATGTTTCTAGAATCATATGTGGAAGAGATTGAAATAACAGATATAACAGTCTCAGCAACACAAATAGATGTGTCGAAGTCTAGAGTGAAAGCAGGCTATCGTCTGATATCTTTCTGAATACTGTCATTGATTTGCTTATAGTTTATTTCAAATACTGCATTCAGTTTCTTTGCAATCACCACGCCCAGAAATTTAATTGTTTTTGCTTTCCAAGTAATTTTGTATTTTTCAGTTGTATTCTGGTTAGGGGATTTGAGTCTTTGTCACATTTAATTAATAACCTGGGTATTGGCCAAATTCTTCTGGGGTCAGTATTAAAATAGAAAAGGTTCTGTCTGGATCCTGAAGGAACAATAACATCATCTGCCAAAAAAACCAATGATGTGTTCCTGTCTCTTATTTCTTTTATGTAAACACTAGTCAAACTGCTGCTCTGTCTGATCATTTGTGCCAGAGGTTCAATATACAGTAGACTGCGAACAGGGTGGGACTAAGACAGCACCCTTGACGAGTCTCTCATTGCAAAGTAAATCTGTCAGTTAAGTTACCATAAATTTTTATCCTGGCTGCAGGTTCTTGGTAAAGCTTTTAAAAGCACTGTATTGCCTGTTTCTGAAATCCAAGTCTCTCCAGTGCCTGGTACAAAAAATTCCAATTTACACAGTCTTTTCTGTATCAAAGCTGACTAATATTGCATTCACTTCCTGTTTCTGGATCTGGTCTATAATATGTGAAGTACATCTTAAATTATCTTTTTTTTTGTTTGTTTCAATATTTTATTTCCCAGATTTATAACACAACATAAACAATATACAAAAACAGACAGGGCAGGATAAAACCCATCAATCAACAATCAGAAAAGGTATAGCATAATATTCTACACAATTTGGATATAGTTCCTCTGCTAGCAGCTGCATCTCTTAAAGTCATATGACTAGTTTCATTATTACAAAGAGTAATGTTTTTCAGTGTGTAACTGCACAAAATAGCTTTCAATTGCAAATACTGGAAGAAGTATGAATTATTTAAACCAAAAATGTATCTTGAATTTGTGAAGATTTATCATATCTCCATACATACAGTAACTAATGTGTCATTATTAAGTGGTTTACCACCTGCTGTAAGTAATGGGTTTTTCCATATAGGACATGAGGGCATGGATAAATCACTGATTTTAAGACATTTATGTATTTCTGTAACCATTTTGGATGAAAACAGAATCACAGAGCTCTTTATTTTCTTATCAAATTGAGGGTGATACCAGAGGGAGGCCAGAGAAACATGTTTATTGTTTTCATAAACCATCTTATGCTCTAGCCATCTTCAGCTACCTACATCTACATTCTCTGTCTTATAGGCCCAGGATAATGGATATATACTATTGTAAGCCACGTGATAAAAAAAACACATCTGGTATCCCTAACCCACCTGTGTTCCTTGGAACAGCTAATTTTTTTTCAGGCTGATTTTGGGCTTTTTGTCCTTTCATAGAAATACTGATAATAGTTTGTTAATCTCATTGACTCATTTTGGGGGAAATTTTAATAGGAACACAAAAGATTAGCTGAGGAGTATATTCATTTTTAATACTTCTGCCCTCCCCCACAGTTATAGTGGTAAATTTGTCCATCTCTTTAAACCTTCTCTGACAGCTTTCAAGAGCTTGGGGCCATTTAACTCAAAGATACTTTCAACTGAAGTTCTGATGTTGACTCTGCGATATTTCATGCCCCATGATTTCCATACAATAGGAGTTGAGGTCAGATGTCCAGGGTGAGAAAGACAATTTAAAGGGATAGCTTCACTCTTAGATCAGTTGATTTTGTACCCAGAAATCAGGCCAAAAGCACTGATAAGTTTGAGAAGGTGTGGAATTGAATGATCTGGTCTGGAAAATGTCATTAAAATATAATCTGCATAAATGTTGGCCTTGAAATCATGATTAAAAAGTGTGATACCGGTTATATCTTGGTTAGCCACTTTTAGCCGTAATGCGCTATCCATTAGGGGTAGTGCATTGTGGAACAAAATACTCCCGTCCATAAGGAAGTGTCCATCTTTGGGCACCTTTAAAAACCATGTAAAGGCATGGCTTAGAGCTGACCAAACATATAACCACCTCTAACTAACGCTGTTGAATTGATCTATTTCTTTTTTATCTTTTTAATTTTCTTTTATATTGTTTCTTGCAAACTTATAAAGCTTGTTTTACTAACTGTGCCTGCATACGTCTACTGTGTGCTGTCTATGTATGTCCTCTATGTTTTTATTGTCTTTTATACTTTAACATCAAAACCTGCATATGTTGGACTACAGATGGAAATTAGCCCCTGTGCTATAATCTGGCGCATTTACGTGTACTTTGTATATGTTCATCAATGTGCATTGTCCTGAAATAATAAATCAAATCAAATCAAAAGAAATGCACAACATCTATGATGATCCTTACAGCAGAGAGCATTTAATTGCTGCACAGTATGATACTGTATCGTTTCATATCTCAGATACCCATGGTGCCAAATGCAAGATGTGGGCAGTGGGCAGAGAGGGACGACAGCCAAGGAGTTACCTCCTGTGGAGACAGGCAAGGGAGGAAACATGTCTTTCCATTTTGCCTCGTTGCGGACACACTGGTGGCCGAGGCTACCATTCAAGGTGCCACCTGCTACTCAGCTTTTAACGGACTCACACACTCAGCTGGAACAGCCATCGCGAGCAATTTGGGGTTAAGAGCTGATTTTCCTATTAGTGGATGACTTGCTCTACTTTCTGAGCCCCGGTGGCTCAGTCCATGTTGAAACTTTGTGTCTTAACATTTCAGCATTGCTGTGGTTAATGGGCAGTTATGCAAGGGCAAAGAAAAGAAAAAAGGAAAAGATCATGTTTTAGTTTTAAATATCCACTTCTGGTGGCCAAATCATTGCTGAAGAAGCTGCTGATTTTGTTGTTCTGTTGTTGTTGTTGTTGCCATGGACAGTGGTCTGGAGCTTGGCAGCCATCTCTCCTGGATGATACAACATCCAGCATCCCCTCCAATGACAAAGCTCAGCTCAATGACAAAGTCACTTCATATACATCTCAAGTACATCACTTTAGAAACACTAATGACATGTATGAAATAAAACATATGGAGGTTTGAAGACATGTACAATGCCAGCTTTTTCATCTAGTGACTGGGATGCACACACACACACGCACACACGCCCTACTTTTTATGACTAAAAATCACCCACAGCACAATTTTGATACAATCATAGCCTTATAAAACAGGCTAAGGCTGACAACAAACATGACTACATCCCCTTTACTTGAGAACCAGCCAATTTATCTTGCTGACCAAAGCCTCAGCCACACGGCATATGCTTTTAATGCAAAATATATCCAATGCACCCTTTAATCATGGCAATGTATACATCCCATCAGTGTTCTATTACTGTAATTTATTTTGCTGCATGCCTGCTACCACATCCCTCACCTGAAAGCCACACTGTGATACTGAGGTTTGGCTCAAAAGCCAAACCTCCTCTCTAAAGTGTGAGTGCACCTTCCTCTTTGAGGAAAGTTTATCATCACTTCCTACTCTCTGCTCTGCTGTCTCCCTGTGGCTCTGTGAGGTCACGGTCTAAACACACACACGCAGTACATACTCTACATTCACACAACAATTTGTTCCATGTGAGTTGGCTGACAGAATCTGGCTGCACTGTAACCTTTAATGTATAGTAATCCCAAACCAGCCAGACTGGAAAACACAAGCATGTGAGTGTTATTCTAGGATTACACGATGTATGATTTCTAGGAATCTGATTGAACACATGTCTCATATACAGTATGTAGACAGTGAAACCAGCGCCTGCAAAGCTCCTCAAAGTATTCTATGTCAAGCTTGGCAACTGTCCCTCCAGTCTTGGTTAAAAACATTTGTCCAAGTAACTGATTTTATGGTGCCTTTATGTTTTCGACCACAAGAACTGAGGGAAGAATGTGTGTGGGACAGACACAGTCATATGGAGTAGATGGTGTGGGGTCACGTTTCCTCAACAAATCAACTCAGTCAGATTTCAGGATATACTCTGTTGGAAGAAAACAGGTACTAATTGCTTTCTCATCCAATGCTGAGCGCACCAAGCATAACACCAGCAGGCTTTTAGATTGGCAGTCTCAAAGATTTCAGTCCCGCTTGATTTGGTGACACCTTCAGTTACTGTGGAAACAGCAAATGTGGTTTAATACTGCAGGTCACAGAGTTCTGGGAGCAGCAAAACAAACTATTGTCATTCAAATAAAGAAGTCAGACAATTATTGTCCTTTTTCCACCATTTCTTCAGCAACCATTATCTGATTTTAAGCTGCACACGGCATGAGTCTGCAGGCAGCAGGCCACAGTGAAAGGAATTGGTTACCTCAAGAAGTTGGAGATAAACAGCCAGTCGCCTGCAGCTCCTCATCTAACAGCTCACTGTGGCTGCTCCGTCTTTTTCCATTACTCCCTGCAATATTTCAAACCAGAGTTGTGGATTGAAGTCAGACTCAAGTCACAGATTTTATGAATTTAGACCAGACTTGACAAAAACAAAAACTACTTGCAACTCAACTTGGACTTTAACACCAAGGAATCGTGACTTCACTTGGACTTGAGCTTTTTGACTTGAAAATACTTGATACTTTCCCCACAAGCCCAAAGATTAAGAAGCATATTTTAAAAAGTGAGCCAAAAAGTAAATTTACTCCCCTTCACTCCCTAAACTATCAAACAAGAGCACAATTTACTCCCAGATCCACTTTGTCTGAACCAATGGTTGTGGGGTGGCTGTGGCTCAGGAGGTAGAGCAGCTCACCCACTAATCAGAAGATCGATGGTTTGATCTTACCAGCACCTCCAGTCCACATGTCCAATATCCTCAGGCGAGATACTGAACCCCAAATTGCTCCCAAATTGCCCCATTGCATCAGTGTACTGTGCTGTTAAAATGGCATTACACTTGGTAAACAGCGCAGTATGACTTGTTAAGGACTCGAACCTCAAAAGTTTAGGACTTCAGACTTGCCTGTCTTGACTTGGGACTTGAATGCAAAGACCTGAGACTTACTTGAGACTTGCAAAACAATGACTTGCTCCCACCTCTTTTTTAAACTAATCTGCTGTAAAAAAACAAAACAAAAAAAAATAACTTGTCTTGTTTTGCAGAGGTATTTCTGATGAATGACAGCGGTCAGCTCACTGAAAAACACATTGCATCTCCTGTGACAACTTCATAATAAAAGTCTACTCATAGCTCTCTGGTTCAGGGGGTTCCCAATCAGTGTGCTGTGGTCCAAAAGTGAGTCGCAGATCCGTTATGAATGGACAGCAAGTGACTTATGAATGTGTTAAGTTTTTAAAAAATTTTGAAGTCCAGTCATTTTCCAGCACAGGGCTTTTATTTTGAAGTGCCCTTTCCTGCTGTCGAGTGATTGACTGATAGACAGCTACTAAACAGAGACAGCAAACTAGTTAAATGATATGGCCAAATGCACGTATGATGCTAAATAGATTAAACTGTTTGGACCTTGAACTGATGACGAAGGAGAAATCTTGACCCCGTAGCTGGACCAGTTGGGAACCATTGCTCTAGTTCATGCTTTTAATGTGAAGTTGCAGCAAAAGGAAATGTTGAGTTTGAATTAGCAGTAACTTAAAAGAATTCCCCCTCAAAATGAAAATTGGTAAATCAATGAGTCGTGCATGTTACCTTTAATTTGTGAAGAAACTTTTTCTTTCATGCCTTCAGGGAAAACTGTGAACATATTGAATTACTGATTAATTGGGGACCATGTTTAACAACAGTAAAACTACATCATAACATCCATTTACAAACTCTAACATAACTCGTGCAGTAAAATCCAAGTCTCATTTATCCAGTTATACGCTCAGTACTTCCCAAACACATGCGTCTTCACAACAACCTTACCTATCTAAGCTCTCAGCCAGCCTTAAATACGTTTTTTTGTTTGATTTTTGTTCAGAAAAAATGCCTGTGTTTGGGAAGTACTTAGCATAGAGCAGGATAAATAACACTTGGATGATACTGCACAAATTGTGTGAGTCTTGTAGGAGATGTTTTGATACAGTTTAAATGTGGCCCCCAATCAATCAACAAATAGGTTGTTCGCCATGCCAGAAAAACGAAAGTTTTCTTCACGACTTCAAGGTAAGACAGCATGACTTATTGATATACATTGATAACCAATATGCCCAATTAAATTTGGTCATTTTTTAGGTGAAGTATTTCTTTAAAACAGGTTTTTTATTTTTCTTTTGCGAATGCCAAAAAATAATACCGCAATTATATAAATATTGCAGTACTTCAATCAGTGGGCCATAAGCTCAATAGATAGTGACTCGACAGAGATGTACTGAAACAAAAAAAAACTGAGACGATTACATCATGGTCCTTGGAGATCTGCACAACATCCAAACTCCATGTTACCGCTCAACTCATGAAATATTAGAACACACTGACGCTGCATCCTGTAACACTGAGTTCTCTCAGGTTAGTTTACATATCTGGAATTTGGGAGGCTGGTGGTTCTCGCCACATGACAGGCAGAGTGTAAGCACAGGTACTCACAGATTAATACTTGAGTACAAACGCTTCCATTAGACACCTCTCATAAGACGTCAATACATTTAAACATAAGAGGGATGTGGTCAACGACAGGATTTTTAAACTGGAGACCTGGACAGATGTGTTGTTATTCTTACAGTCATAACTCTGAGTATGGTTTGCCCTGTAGTAGCTGCCCCTCAGAATGTTCAGTCCTCTGTGATTACACGACTGAAAAGTAAACATGTGGCAATCAAATTCAGCTGCTGGACGTATTTCTGTGTATTGTGGTATGTTTTGATCACATTACATCATAGTCAACTTTAAAGGCATTTGAAGCTTGATGATTTCAGCAACAAAGCTGTGCAGATTTCTGCAGTGCAGTCTGAAGTGATGCATGTCTGGGGGATATTACTTTGTTGTGTAATAAAAGGTTGACGCCTCGACCGCATAATTAAATAATGATATTTTAATAAATGTTGACAGAATCACTTGAAATACAGTATTGACTGTACACGCTGCATAAGACTCTAATTGCTTGGGATCATGCAAATGTCAAGTGCCCGCAGGTAAATGTATGTCCTCAAGCTCTGAATTTTAAACTGCCAACATCTGCTTGAACACAGTGCACAGCTTACGGTCAGTACTGGTACAAAACAGCATGGTATATATTTCTATAAATATCCTGCAAGTGCACCAGCCTGACTTTCAATCCTTGATAGATGCTTTTAAAATGCTTTTGGCTGTCTGCTTGTGATTGGGATCAGGCACTAATCAAGTCATGCTGAGTCTGTTTGTGTAGCTCAGTTTCAATTATAATGTCTCAAAGGGTTTTAAGGGCTTATGACAGTAAAGCTTCCTGACCCAGCCGGAGCTGGGCAAGGAAAAACAAAACAAACAAAACAAAATTCGGAAGTAAAGCAAATGAAGGAAGTCTCTGGAGTGGAAGGTCAGCATATGAAGCAGTGGTGTCTAGTGGTTTGCTTGTTATCAGCTTTGTATACAGTTTGTTATTATGACAAAACCAGTCACCAGCAAGCACTGCTGTGCTGAATTCCCAAATCACAGGCATCAGCGTGTAAGAGCATTCCTAAAGAAACCACACAATGTTAAACAAGGACATAGCAGCTAATAATAGTTACATTAAAAGAAAACTCCATTGGTTTTACACATCAAGTCTGTTGACAGGTCTTTGGGAACACTGCTGCATATGTGGAAATAAAGTTGTATCTGTGGCTCCAGAGGGAGCTGCCTGAGATATGATAAACTGCCTCAAATGATGTCACTTGAGTCAGTGTCAGTTGGGACTTTGATTACAACCCTGACGATGAAAAATATGTCATGTTGCCCAAAAAGGCTTTTTAACCGTAGACTGATATTGTGAAAGAAACGTCTGTAAAAAAGTAAAGCCATTTTTTTGAGCGTCACATCATCCCTCTATCAGAATTTGATCCATTCAGTCTGATAACATTTCAATCATTTCTCAATTTAAGTCAGCAAAAGAATAAACCGGAATTCAGCCTCTTGGTTGCCGTTAAGTCTCAGTGTACTGTGGAAATCAAGTTTTTTGGTTTCATGTGCCACTAACCAACATACTGTATAATAGAACGGGGCCCCACCTCCAATGTTGCATTCAGTTCTCTTTATATATACATGAATATAAAGGATGATATATTTGGTTTGATCCTTTTTTATTCTTCTTTTATGGCAATACTGACAGTGTTGTAGGACTGCACTGCTAAATAAACTTTACTATATCCAAGAAAAAACTCTCTAGAACTGTGACAATAGCAAGTAAAATACTTGGCAAGCCACAAAAACCCTTGAACCAACTCTTTACAGAAGGGTCGGGGAAGAAAGCAAGGAGTATCTTGGCAGATAGCTCCCATCCTCTCTTTAGCCAGTATTCTTCAACTCAAGTGCCATCTGTATCCTTAACTCAGCAAAGTGACTGGTGAGTTTTAAACCACAGGCAGACAATGAGCTGATTTTATGTGTTTAGCCCAGTTCAGACCAAAGATTCGTGAAAAGACGAAACCGTTTTTGAGTGCTGCAGAGAAAAGTTGCAGCGGTGTTAACTGACCGGTCTGAGCTCGACTCAAGCTGGTAAATCAAAAATTGGTAAATCAATGAGTACGTTCTAAAACCAGCTGGTTTTAGAACGTACGTAACCACAGATGGCGTGATTGCTTGTTGCGGCAGGTGCTCCGTTGCCGCCGAGTCCTCTTCTTTATGTTTCAGTGGGTCGCTGCTGCTGCTACTCACTGTGTGTGCTTATGTCCACACACACACAGACATTCTCACTGACTGATTAGTTGGCACTGGTTATTATTATTATTGTTGTGTTCTATTTATAATGAATTCAGTCCATCTGATGCTCATTTTGTTTCTGTGTTTTCACCTCATCATATCTTCATTCATGTTTCAGAAGTTACAAATTATATTCAGCCACAAAATAAGCCTTAAAAGCTGGAAACAGAGCACAGGTACAGAGAGTTGTTGCATAGAGGTGATACACCATCTCACCTAGTTGCATCGGTGTGATGCAGAATGGCGCATTACAAGTAGTTGCCTGTTTCGTTGCGAATCTCTGGTCTGAACTGCGCTTTAAGTGTTTAAGTGTTACACTGTTTTTCTGCTTTTTACAATGTCGTCTTTTGTGTCTCGTGAGCGGAAGACAAATTTCCACCCCTGGTGGACGATAAAGATATATTCTATTCTATTCTATTTAACGGAGAGCTCTTCTAATGGCACTTACTACCGTGAACTCTATGACAACAGAACAAATTTTTATGGTTTTATGGTATCCATCATGTAAAATTATTTGCTAAAAGTTTAGATGGGAGCAAGTTATAGAATTCTGGTCAAGATTACAATTATGGGGATGGTACAGGCAGTTTAAGCTGTGTTGAAGGTTTAGCTACCTAATATTACAGTCACATCCATATCCCATTTTCTTTATGGCGTTTCTATGACACATATCTCAATTGTCTCTCCTTTAGTCTTCGATGGTAAAAGTAAATATTTATAGCCACAGAGCACATACTGTACTTGTACTGTAAGACATAACTTTATGAAATGTTTGGAGACCTGTCTGCGCTGTGGTCCTTGTCTGTGGCACCTTCAGCCAACCTATTTTAAAACTGGGCAAATAATGCCCTCCCCTGTCTGTGTATTCACAGAGTCAACACAGATTGCCATAATGCATTTGCACAGGATATACGCCAATGAACAAAATGGGAACACTGAATAAACACAAAGCAGAAGTGTTTATTAGCTTAGTATCATGTCTGGCTACCACTATTACATCACAGATCAAAATAGCCCTCGGTTTACTTATCAATATGATTCTAGTCAAATAGATGATGTACTGGAAGTTTACTGATTTTAGAGGATGAACGGGAGTGTCTGTATTTGGCTGGAGTCAGGGGGCATCCCACAGAAGCAGCTGATGTGATAAAAGCAGAGGTGCTCTTTTCTCCAAGGCTGAATGACTTACGACTTATTCTTAGAGCCTTGCTCGGGCAGAGATATAAAGTGTCCTTACACAAACTTTTGCAGTGGAAATTTATGGAAAGAGGTTTACCGTCAATCAGGTTTCAGATCCTTTTGATTCACATGCTTCTTTTATGCCTTCCTGGAAATTTAAGGGCTAAAAATTACAAACACATTTCTCTGTTTGTGTGCAAAGAGATCCAGACTCGCTGTGAAAAGATAAATATCCATCTGTCTATAGCAAAAAGCATTTCATTGCTCTTCTAGGACCTGCTGCTACTTCTTCAGAAGATCCTAATCTATGAAGTTTCCTTCTTTCCTTTGCTGCTCTCGGATTTTTTAACGTCATGCCCTTTTTATTTTCTATATTGACAGAACACAGAGCTCAAAACTCTGTTCCTTGTATTATCCATTAAATCCACAAATATCATTTAATAAACTCCATGATCTGGGCCAAGTGACTGTGATTATGCGCTGAGACTAAAGCTAAATATTAGCTGAGATTATGCGCTGTGTTTGTCAGGGGATTTGATTTGATAATGCCTTCTTATCATATGTACACACAAAGCTTATTCCTGAAGACCTACTGATAACCTCTTGACAATCTGTTAAGCTGCACATTGGAAGAAAGCACTGCTACTTCAACTACTGTCATCACTAATTAGTGGAACACTGTGAAATAAATTCATTTCTATTTGTGAAGACCAATATTACAAATTGCCTCAGAGGGCTTTACAGCACATGACATCCCTCTGTC
>JAPZEB010036786.1:0-11340 GCA_029783705.1 Chaetodon striatus
GGCTGAGGCCCCTGTCTGTGGGGTCTTCAACTCCCATCTCCGAAAGAATTTCTCATGCATCCTGTCGGGAGGTTGGGGACATGGAATCTGAGTGGTTCATGTTCAAAGCCTCCATTATGGAGGAGGCTGCTCAGACCTGTGGTTAGAAGGTTGTCGGTGCCTGTCGTAGCGGCAACCTAAAAATGTGCTGGTGGACACCAGAGGTGAGGGAGGCCATTAGGATGAAGAAGGTGGCCTTTAAGGTCTGGCTGGCCCAGGGGCCTCCTGAAGCAGCAGACAGGTACTGGTTGGCCAGAAGGGCTGCAGCTGTTGTGGTCGCTGAAGCAAAAACTTGGGTATGGGACGAGTTCAGGAGGGCTATGGAGAAGGACTTAAGGAAGTTCTGGCACACCTCAGGAAGGGAAAGCAGGGCTTGTCTCAGGCTGTGCTCAGCAGAGAAGGAGAACTGCTGACCAGAACTAGGGATATTGTTGGGTGGTGGAAGGAGCTCTTTAGGGGACCTCCTGAAGCTGGCCATCATGTCCACAGTGGAGGAGGCAGAGCCTGAAGACTCAGGGGAACTTCCGCTCATATCCCTGGTGGAGGTTGCTGAGGTAGTCAAAAAGCTCCCTAGCAACAAGGCGCAGGGTGTGGATGAGATTCACCCTGAGATATTGAGGGCTCTGGACACTGTTGGGCTGTCTTGGCCTTTTCAGTGTTGTGTAGAGGTTGCATATGGTGCCTGCAGAGTGGCAGACCGGGGTGGTGGTTCTCATTTTCAAAAAAGTGGACTGGAGGGTGTGCTCCAACTATCGAGGTATCACACTGCTCAGCCTCCCAGGTAAAGTTTACTCCAGGGTGCTGGAAAGGAGGCTCCGACCAATTGTCAAACCTTGAATTCAGGAGGAGCAATACGGATTCTGTCCTGGACATGGAGTAGTGGACCACCTCTTTACCCTTGCCAGGTTGCTGGAGGGGTCATGGGAGTTTGCCCATCCAGTCTGCATGTGCTTCGTGGACTTGAAGAAGGCTCATGACCGCGTCCCTTGGGGGGTCTTGTGGGGGTTACTGTGGTAGTATGGGGTACCGGGCTCACTGCTACGAGCCATCCATTCCCTGACAGGATCTCAAGGCACAACTGGGGGAGGAAGAGGTCCAGTTTGGGGACCTCAGAATTGCATCTGTGTTTTTTGCAGATGATGTGGTTCTTTTGGTGTCATCACATCGTGACCTCCAACATGCACTGGGGCAGTTTGCAGCCGAGTGTGAAGTGATCAAGATGAGAGTCAGCACCCCCGAATCTGAGGCCATGGTTCTCTGTCGGAAACCAGTGGATTGCCCTCTCCGGGTTGGGGGAGAGTTACTGCCTTAGCCTAGGGAATTCAAGTATCTCGGGATCTTGTTCACGAGTGAGGTTAGAATGGAGCCTGAGATAGATTGGCAATTTGGTATTGCTTCTGCAGTGATGCAGGTGCCGCGCCAGCCTGTTGTGGTGAAGAGGAGGCTGAGCCAGAAGGTGAAGTTTTGGATTTACTGGTCCATCTACATCCCAACCCTCAACTGTGGTCATGAGCTCTGGATAGTGACCGAAAGAATGAGATCGCAGATACAAGCGCCCAAAATGAGTTTCCTCTACAGGGTGGCTGGGCTCAGCCTTAGAGATTGGGTGAGGAGCTTGGACATCTGGAGGGAGCTTTGAGTGGAGCCACGCCTCCTTCGCATCAAATGTCAGTTGAGGTGGTATGGGCATTGGAGGTGTTTGGGGCTCGTCCCACTGGTAGGAGGCCCCGGGGTAGATACAGAACACGCTGGAGGGATTACATATCTCATCTGGCCTGTGAACACCTTAGGGCCCCCCAGGAGGAGCTGGAAACCGTTGCTGGGGAGAGGGATGTCTGGGGTGCTTTGCTCGGCCTACTGGCCCTGCGACCCAGCCCCGGTTAAGTGGATGAAAATGGATGGATGGATGGATGGATGGATATGGACTGTGTACAATATGTTGCACCAATCTTCAGGAGTTGTCTCTGTAACAGGTGTGACTGAACCTAAATGCAGCACTCAGTGAAAGTTGGTAATGACCTTCATTTTACACAAGGTAACATGAACATGAGCAGACAGTTAATTCTTCAGGCTCAGAGCCCCTACACAGTCTCTGGATTCAGGGTCCAAGGAATAAGCCTACAGGTAGGTAAGAGAAGGACACAAACACAAGGCAGTGTGTGGTGTCTCACAGCAGGCAACTGACAGCAGGTGGGAACACTCACTTTGAAACGTTGTGGCAGGAAAACACCACACAGCCACAGAGAGCCTGAGGCAGAACTCGTGGTTGGGGACAGAAGGCTGGTGAGTTTACTGGGAAACAGATGACATAGACAGGCCAGGAACAATCTGGCACCGAGGGAAAGTCAGGAGCTGCTTAAATGCAGGGAGATGATGAGCAGCAGCTGTGTGCACAGGTGAGTAGAGTTGGCTTGATGAGGGGGGCGTGGCTGGCTGACAGGATGCAGGTGAATGGAAATTTACCAGGAGCAGGTGAAGGAGAGAAGGGGAGCAGAATGCTTCAGTAAGCTTTATAGCCACTAGCATGGCTGACTCCCGTGTGCAATAGCATTTGTGCAAAAGCCCTTTTTACACAGTAATCATGCTGTAGGGCCGCTATGAAGTCCCTTCTTTATGTCTTCTTTGTTTTCTTTTTATGCAGGACCAAACCATGGTGGCATCATTCTGCTCTGATGTGCATCACGGCTTTTCAGAATCAAAAGACGCATGATGGGAGTGACATGTAACACAACATCATCTGCCTCTTGTGTGACATAAAACATGTGTCTGCAGTGCTTTCTAAACAGCAACAATGGCATCAGCGTATCAATAACAATCATTTACTATCCTTCTTGTATGGCCGCTGATCTCTTCCTCTGCCCGTAGGGTTAGGAACTTCCAAATCTCACTGTTTTCCCAATTTGTGGACATTTAAGACTGCTGTTCTTCCTCTTTAAGGTAGCCACTGGCTACTTTTTAAATCGGCTGTGGTGGGTGGCATGCATAACACGTCATCAAAATGTCACACCCATGCTGCCAATAATACTGTCCTGCCAACAGTCTTGTTTATACAGACACCATTTTGGCACTGTTACTACCCCCCATACTAGCTTAAAGGCAAGACCACTCTGTCTCCTCATTCTGCAATCATACCTTATATAATGCACTGCTAGGTGGCATAATTGCACCATATTTCTGCCCTGAGCAGGCAGTGTAAAAAGGGCTATAGCCTGAATCTACAATTCTAGACCTTTGGACACATTAGACAGAGCAATAGTAAATCTCACAGATGGTACAGTCATTCCCACTCATGTAACACTGTGTAAAATACCACAGTTACAACAACATTCCATCTACATTCCATGTGCAAGGTCAAACATAAGTCAGCATCCAATCAATAGTACTGATCTAACACTCCACATTTACTTTGTATGATAAATTGACCAAGAGACTGTAGCCAATCCATTCTTCTTAATTCCCAGTGTTATTGTGTCCCTAATTAAACTGGAACATCAAACAAATGGCATTGTCCCCAAAATGTCGCCAGTCTTCCCAGCCTGGCTTGGAAAATTCAACCCCACAGTCAAGAATGCAATAAAGCACTAAACTGCCCCAGAAGTTCCCGCATGACTCATCTATCACAAGTAGGCAACAACAGAGGGCAGTGAGTGTAATGGAGAGTCTGCCATGTAGAGAACAACAACTTAAAGTAACAGGTCGTGGGGCTCATTTTTGTTTATCCAGGTCATAAGCCCCACCGTATAAGTTTTCATCATTCACTGACTGAAGGAGCAGCTGTCCACAGCTTTCAGCAGTGTCTCTGCTCTGTAATTAAGATAGTGATAAATATGAAGAGACACCAAATTGATAGGTCTGCCAACACCTTCTGGGTCAGCATAAGACAAATATTCTTCAAGACTGACTAAGGTCCCACCTCTTTAATCTCAAGGACCACATTCAATGAAAACACAAATGTCTGCAGTGTGCTAACGGCTCAATAAGGCCTCATCTATTAGGATTTATATTGTCAACCAAGCTTCAGATGGCGTTTATGTAGCCATGAACAATGGAAAGGGAGAGCTGGATACAATAATACATCTAAGTACAACCACAGTCGTCTAGTGTTGGCCACTAAGCATTTTTACCAGAGCTGAATCACAACTGCTGGCGGAGGAGAGAGCATTTCTACGGTTTTACTTGTTACTTCTCATGTCAGGATTTTTATTTTTATTTTTTTACATTTTACATTTTTAAAAATACATTTAATGTCTCTCTACAACAAAGTATAAATTATTAATAACAAAAACAATCCAAAGTTTTGTGATTTCATAAATATAGCTAGCTTTTCTGTAAAGCATGTATTACCAATTAATATAGCAATAAGTTACAATATACAGTATAGCCCCTATGTACAAGGATTAGGGTTAAAGTGGCAGCATTTGAATTTTAATTTCTTATTAGAGCAGTCATAAAATCTTACTTTGCTGTACGATTTCAGTGATTTTCAATATGTTGTTTACAACTCCCATGATGTTACTTTTTTTTTTTTTTTTTTACGAACTCTTTAAAAATAGTAATACTAATTGTACTTTTGAAAAAATCTGGCTAAAATCAATATCAAAGGCGACCTATGACTAAATGGAAATATTCATAAAAACCCTGCATCCATGCTACTGCTCCCCTGCGGGCTTTCCCCTCTGAGCTCAGCAGCCAGTCTGGAGCTACACATGCGGTTGTGGTGGAGGTTTGGCTCTGAGTGTTTCGGTGTGATCTGGCTCTGGTCTGTAATGATGCCATAATATCCCTCCATCATGCATGCTCAGAGTCAGATAGATACCCTACACAGCTCATAACAGGCTGTGCGCCAATGATAGGCCTAGATAGATAGATAGATAGATAGATTGCTTGATTGATAGACAGACGGACGGATAGATGGATGGATGGGGTGAAATGAAGACGAGTATTTGAAGGGCCTAATCATGATGAATCAGAGTCAGGCCAGGCCATAACCCGGAGCGACCCCAAACAGCGACCTGTCAGCGGGTTCATTTTAGTAGATGTCGAAAAGTTTCCTGTGCGTAAAGTACAGAGGGACACAGTCGTCTGCTGTGGCGATGACGCACCAAAACAAACAACAAACAGACAACATGAAGAGCATATCGAAGATGCTATTCTGTTAGTCTTTCCACAGTTTCTCCATTGACATTGGACACACATTTAATGGCTGAAAGCAGAGCCGGAGCAGCGTTGAATCCTATTTATACAGTCTATGGTTGTAACGCACATTGAATCAGAATTTGATTTGAAAACAAGGTCAGATTTTTTTTTTAACAGTTGCTGTCTAATAGACCAGGTAAATGTGACATTCGGACATAGTCCAGCAATATTCTACCATTGAGAGGAGTTATAATTTAAGTGTCCGATTAAAATCTCTGAAACGCGTTATGGGTCCTCAGTCCTCCTTTGCCTCCCTCCGAGGCTTTTCATAGGTTATTTTTTTAAGGCACAGGTGGATCATTACTTTGTCTTGGCCATAAGCATATGTGGATTTCTTTTAGACACTTCTACTGATTTGTCACCTGGAATACATTTCAAATGACAGTTTTTAGAAGAAAGCCCTTATGATGAAATAACTTTATTAGACAGAAGAAATTTAGCAGGTAAGATTTACTTAACCAGTGAAATACTTACTTTGTTTTTTTTTTTTACCAGTCCCCTCAATATGATGCATCAAATGTTGATGTATATGTTCTATAATATGGATGCAGCAGGGTTATTGTGAATGGACGCGCACAGAAACAGCTGGAAAGCTGAATGAAAACATGTGTGCTGCGGACCAGAGCACTATCAGCAGGAGTCCAAGTGCCATGTATTATGAGAGCCAGCAGCACCACAGTGAAGCCGCGTTTACTGTCAAGCCGGAGGGAATACAGTAGCTTACCGACAGCTCTGGGTAAAACCCAACTTTCAAAGTAAAATCCGGATGAACTGACACCTCTGTGTTCTATTAGTGATGCAACATACCAAGAAATTAAAATGCAGATGTGTACTGCGTGAAACCACAAGACTCGTCTGTCAGTATGTAGATACAAAACTATGTGAAAGCCTAATGATAAAAGGCATCAGGCAGATTGGATATGCACTGCCCAAGTTCTCTGCAAGGGGTTTAAATTGGTTCTACCTGTAGGATGGACAGGGCGTGGAGGTCATGGTTAACGTTGTGTAAATAAACACACTGCAGGTTATAGTCTGTGCCATGAAAGTCGACAAAAAGACACAAGCTTGGAGCCCTGCAGGCAGTGTCTAAAAGGCCCCTACTCTAGATGAAACATCAGATTTCTCCGTTATAAATTGCAACACCGATTCTACAACCTGACCTGAGGTAAATGCTGTGGTTTACACATTTAATTTCAAAAATAAGTAGTGTAGTGATTGCAAGACTTCCTTGTGTTTAGGGGCAGGAACTTTTGCGTAATACAGTTGTCGATTGGTGTAATTGAGCTAAAAAGGCAAGATGTATGTGTCAGAGAGGGAGAGAAAGACATGAGGAGGGCTGCGAGACACGCAGGGAGGCTCTGAACTGCTTTTATTTTGAAAGCAGCCTGCATCTGTGTGCGTGTCTGCGGCTTGGAGTTAACTGGAAGGAACTGAAGGCCAGCCTGTTGCGCACTTGGCGGCATACACAGACAGAACGCACCACAGCTGCGTGGATGGACGGAGTCACTAAAGGACTTCCCTTATAGACGATTTTACTTGGATGCCCATCGGGTTGGCTTTTCTCTTGATTTAACAAGGGCTTATTACAACCTGCAACCACTTAGCGGATACAGCCTTTACGCATCCCGGGAGCCGGGGCAGAAGGGACTCTCGAGGTGCGTGTGTACCCATGTGTGTGTGATTGTAATTTATCAAACTTTCCTCTCGGTCACACAGGTGTGCTGCTGCTGCTGCTGTGTGTGACGCATGAGTATGTGTGTGCAGGCTGTAGCTTTTAGTTGTCCAGCAGTACTTTCACTTTCGTCAGGTGCGTCGGCTATTTATTGCTCAGGCTGCGCTTTGCAGCCAGAAGGCTGAAGACTGTGACAGCATGGGCCGACGAGGCTTGTAAGGCAAATGAACTCTCTGCCAGCGTGAAGTAATGCAACGAGGCGCGATTTCACACACTCTGCTGGAGCTGTCATAAATCGAGCACGAGAAGGTGAGACCTTAATGATCCCAGTGGGGGACTTGGCTCCTCACAGAACAACTAGACTGTATAAACATCCGTATCAAGGAATTGCAACACCAGAGCAGGCGCAGGAGTGAGATAGTCCAGGTTTCACAACTGAGAAGTAGTCAGGCTGCTGGTTGAACTCAGAGACAAGACAAGACTGTTTGCGCAGCAGACAAAAAAACACAATTCTCCGATGTGGTTTATGAATGAATAAATAATGATCTCTGATAGACATGGTGAGACAAGTTCATGCAGCCACGGAAAGTTCACGCTTTCCATCATGCTCATCTGACCGTAGCTTCAAGTTTTTTATGTGGTTGAAAAAGCGTTTATGGCTAGGATATGCAAATACAGCAGGTCTTTCCTCCGGCCTCTGCCTCAGATTCTGCAGGGCAGCGCCTCTGTTACCGTAAAATAAGCCGTCCTGCCCCTAGGCTTCTGTGATGTAGACTACAGCCTATAGACGAACTTTTTTTTTTTTTACAGGCTATTCAACAGAGGGCAAGGGGAAAGAAGAGGAAAAACTGCGGTGAGTCAGCCCAGAGCAATGTGTGTGTGTGTGTGTCTATACTTCTGTCCTTGTAAGGGCCAGCCTGAGGTTTGGACCTGATAACTCTGTTTGTGTGAGGACGCTTTGACCAAGTCTGCCCTCAGTTTGAGGGATAAGACTGCTTGGATTTGGGGTCAGGTTTAGAATTAGGATGATGTTAGCTATGCAATGCTGATGGATAAGGTAAAGGTTGCATTGGATGGATATGAAAGACTTGTAGACTGTTGGGGCTCTGAGAAGCACAGGAAGACTACAGTAAATACCAGCCTTTAGATGGTATATTTCAATATGTATACGTACATATTATTTAGGACTATGGTTATACAGTATGTCCTTGGAAGCGGAGGATTTGACAGACCCTGTAATTTTCTGAGTGCACAGTGAAAGCAGCTTAGGGATGCAGCTGTTATGCATCATTGCTTCTGTGGGTGCAAAAGGTTATGCATGGCAGCTTACATGTTGTGACATTCAGGTTTTATGTCTGGTCAGGTGAGCATATAGGGCGGCTGTGACTCAGGAGACGGAGCAGTCGTCTATGGTTCCATCCCTGGCCCCTGAAGTCTACATGTTGAAGTGTCCTTGCAAGATAATGGGGCTTGTGGATCTTTAACTGATGAACTGAAGATGTATGGTTGCCTTGGCCACCAGTGTATGAATGGGTGGATGGTGCCTGTAGTGTGAAACACTGAATGGACGATTTGATTGGAAAAGTCCATTTACTACCCTGTGTCCTATTGATAAAGTTTTGTAGTTCAGGTACTGAATTCTGGTTGCTTTGCCGATGTGTGACATGAGCAGTGTGCAGAGCTGTACACTTAATAATAATATAATAATAACTAACATATATTGGTTTATCTGCAACAGAAAAGTTCTGACAAAATCAGCCAAATCCAACTGATGTGTCTGTGCTAATGTACTAAGGTCAAGACTTTAGAAAATGAATCATTTTTAGGCTCCATTTTGGAGCATTGTGGGCAAAGTCAAGATCCTTGAATGGGCTATCAACAGGTCACTCCTCCTAAGTTATTATTATTATTATTATTATTTTTTTTTATTTCTAACTACTGTTACTTCACTGCCATTTCCTCTGCTATCTCCAAAATTCCAGGTGTTCAGTGATGGGTGGTCTGATTCTTTCTGTTCCTTTGAGTTGATACATGTAAATGTATTGAACAATTCAAGTTTTGATACTTTTTGCAATATATAATGTTTTTGTCCAGGCATGTTTGACAGCTAGTGCCACTCGCCCCACTAAACTTCTCCACAATGTGTTTGCATACATCATGTATACATTTACATTAATGAAGTTAAAGTAATCATTTTAATGCGTTGATAGTGTATGTATGTATGTATGCTCATTACGATGCCAAAAAAATGTCACTGACTAACTGAGGGCAAGTAGATGTCCCAGTTACCTCTGCAGCCATGTGCTACATTCATGTGGTGTCAGAATCATCTGAAAAATAAGTTCCCGATCATATTTCACGCCTCACCTGATGTGTTTCCTTTGCTCATTGTTATCAAGGTATTGTTTAAACGCTGTGAGTAATAACATAAAACACATCGCCTTTGTAGCGTCCATGTTGTTTTCCCATTACAACTTAATACTCACGAAGACTCAAAAGTTGAAAGAATGACTGTCTGAGGAGCATGTGAATGGCCTTGGCTGGCGGAGGTCTCGACTTGAGTCTGATTCAGTCCGTTCTCTGTAGTTCATTCAATGCCTTTGCTGCATTAACTTACGACACGCCGACATTCTACATTTTGACCTGTAACATTCCGGACACCAAAAGAGTCATTAAAAAAACGTGTTAGTTCATTTTTGCTTATATAGGTGTTACTTTTATGATTCTTTCAATGTGCACTTTCTATTACTTTGGGTTGCAGAGTGGAGCATTTAAAAAAAAAAAAAAAAAGGGGGCACTTTAGAAGAAACTACCTGACACGCCCCTAAACCTCCATTTACCCTCTTTCAACTATTGTTATTTATCGTTACTGTTAATTTTCTTGTACTCTTACTGGAATGAAATTATACTTAATGAAAACTAGCTGTAGCCTCCTTGTGAGGTGACCACACATGCTGCAATTACAACCTACACACTGTTCCATCCGTTTTTGCCAGCTGTGAAACCAACAGTTGGGTTCAGTCATTTGTTGATCTCTGTAGCTTGGCTGCCTGCCACAGTGACCTCACCACTGGTGGCACATTCAACCAGCTGGAAAGTCAGCGAGTTAGTCAGCTGGCTAAGCATTGAGGTGTGACGTCCAGCTGTGGGGAGGACAAGAAGGAAGGTAAAGATACGACAAGAGAAAAACAGAAATAGAAGCATGAGGGAGGGGAAACAAAAGGAAAGAATGACTCATCATTGAGATGTATTATTATCTGGATAAATATTAAGTACATACTGAGTGAGACATGTTTAAACATCTTCTCATTTAACTCTGAAGAATATTACACATCATGTTTTGTTGCATTGAAGTGTAAACGTTCTGTCACAAAATAGACAGTTTTCATCTGAGTGAGTGTGACATTGGTGACATTCGCTAGGGATAATAGAGCTCAGCTCCTGTCTGTTTCTCACCCAAACATCAGAGGCATTCCTGAGCTTTGCTGACGTTTGCTTGAGATTGGAACATTTTATTGATGAGGCGCAGGGAGCATCCGGTGGTTGGCGTGCTGCTCTGAAAGTCTCTGACTCATGTGGGGAATGCCTCTGCTCTACCTGAGATGTTTCTAATATTCTGCCCAACGGGGGTTAGACATATATTAGAAACACCTTTAAATATAATGCCCGCCAGTACAACACCACAAAGCACAGCCTTCAAAAGGTCACAGAGATGTGACATAAACTTGCTTTTTATCTTGATCATCTTTTTGATTCTTCCACAATTAGCTGTGAAGTTGCACTGAGCTTTAGTTGCATCTAAAATGACCTCATAGTTGGTCAGATTGTCTATGTGTTGACAAACGTATTGTCTATATGAAGGGAGGGTCTGTTAACCATATGTGAAGATGATGTCCACACAGAGGTTTGGGTTGAAGATATGCCAGTGCAGTGGGAGTCCTCTGAACTGCAAATAGACTTCATGCTGTAGAATCAGCTCATGGGAAGAAGTGATTTTATTATGGAAATGTGGAAGCTGTCTGTTCTCAGCTGGTAAGTGTTTTCTGTTGGTTTCTTGGAAATATCTGCATGGATTCTGTTGTGGGCTCTATATGGATTCTCCAGTTTGATTATTCCTGTGATGGTTGTGAGACACAGTGTTTCCTCTGGTATGAAGAAGAATGAAGAAGATTTTTTTTCTATGCATTATGGAGCAGTGGGTGCCACGGTGGTGCAGTGGTTGGCACTGTCGCCTCATAGCAAGAGGTTTCCAGGCTTTGCATGTTCTCTCCATGTCAGTGTGGGTTTTCTCCGGGATCTCCAGATTCCTCCCACAGTCCAAAGACATGCAGGTTAACTGGTGGCTCTAAGTTGCTGGTAGGTGTGCATGTGAGCGTGAATGGTTGTCTGTCTTTATGTGTCAGCTAGTCTGGTGACCTTCCTAGGGTGTACCC
>JAPZEB010036893.1:0-11336 GCA_029783705.1 Chaetodon striatus
ATTAACAGTATTAATAGTAATTAACAGTATATTTATTACGGTTATTATGGGATTTATGTATGTATATATTTATATATATATATATATATATACATATATTATTGTACATTTTGTTTACTGACTTTATTTCAAAATCACATTTTAGGACGTTAAAAGAAAACACTGATAAGATTTCAAAATTGTGTACTGAGAGAGTTTTTGCTAACAGTTTGACAAAACTGTGAACTGCTGCAGTTTAATAAGCATAAGACCTGTATTCTCTTTTCTGTCAGGTGGAGGTGCCTCCAATTACTCAAATAATTATGATTACAGTTATGGGGACAACAACAACGAAGGTATGTACAGGTAACAAACAATCCAAAAGTGTACGGTGAGTGTGTTAATATTTATTCCTGTACCCTTAATTATAAATATCTTGAAACTGAAGACACTTTTTTGATTTTTTTTTTTTTTTTTTTTTAATTTTGAATTTTGTGTGTAACAGTAAACTAAACGATAAGTTAGTGTTGTGAACAGCAAACATAAAAAATGTTTAAACAGATGTGGTCTGTTGTGAATGCTTGAGGGTTGGCCTGGGATGATGTTAGATACATTAGGAAGATTGTGTAGCAGATAGATCTCAAACAGAGACCTCTGTGTAAATTTAAATGACTGTAAAAATGCTTACATTTAGAAATCATTAGTGGACTAATAACATAAAATCCCACAATCCTGCCAACACCCAACTCATAATGACCGTTCAGTGACCACAAACACCGGTTATTACCCAAGACATTTGTGAGCTGGTGTTTTCAGAGTTTGGTAATAAATTCAGAATGAAGGAAAGCCCGGCCTTTTAAGAATAAAATCTTTGATAGAGGATGTGCCTTGATGTCTCCACTGTAGATGGGGGTGAGGCTGAGGTTGTCTGCAGTTATGAGGATGTTTTGAGACACCTGAACCTGTCCAAAAAGATGGAGCTGTACGCCATGGCCCGACCTATTAAAGACTACAAAAAGACTACATACGTATACCTTCAAATGTCTATCTATGGCATTCTGGATGTGGTAAGTTTTAAATTAAGCGTCAAATTTTCTATCAATTTCTTTTTTTTTTTTTCACCTTTATTTTTGGATCTTCAATGTAAAACAAATGTTCAGTACATCATCTTAGCAACTCAGTCACAAATATCTTCACTGGTAGAAAAACAAGAAACAAGTCCTAGGACTTCAATATTACTAGTGAAATAAAAACCACATACACAGTGATAGAGGGTAAACTGCTACTCAGTTAGACCATTACAATTCACTACCCTTGAGATACTCGAGTACAGGGCTTTGAGTATTTTTCTTATTTTCTAAACCTAAATACAATACATTCATCAGCTTTCTTATCCACATATCATATGTTGGTGTACAGTCTGACTTCCACATTAGCAGAATAAATTTCCTTGCCACAATCATACCAAATGAAATGGCCTGATTTTCATACTTGTCTACCAAAGATAACACACTTGTGGCACCTAAGACAGCAACTAGTGGGTTAGGTTCCCAGTTCTTCTCGAAGGCATTAGAGAAACGTTTAAATACACTCTTACATTAAGTAAACAATTTCCGAGAATGTGTTAACGTCCTGTCTGCCTCTTAACACCTACTACAGAGGGGGGAAACATCAGGTAAAATCTTATGCAGTCTGTCTTTGGAGTAGTATAGCGATGCACTGTGTATCAGATTGTGTCTAGAGTTAACTGAACATTAACACACACTTTAAAGACCCTCCTCCCAAATTTCATTGCCTATCTCTTCACCTAATTCACTCTCCCAATTCTGCTTAAGTGCATTTGCGTTGACATCAGTATGCCTTTGTATAATGTGGTAAAATGTTTTAAATATCCAGATATTCAGAGGGATGTATCCCCTGCACCCCACCCAAAATCTACACCTGTGCTTACAGTTGACATGTATTAACCAAAGAGTTGTTTGTTATGTGAAGTTTGATGTTTAAAAACTTGTATTTTGACTTAAAGTAACCACAAGGAACTTTCATTTTGTGTTGATTTTGGTGGTCCCTCCCATAGCAAAGGAAAATTCAAAAGAGGAGTCCTTCTTTGTCTGGCCTTTTTCTCCTTGACATAACTGAGCTCAACATAACATTAATATGAGATGTTGACCATTTTTTCATACTTCATAAATTCATGCCCTGAAAATCAGTCTTCCTCTTGTCTCAGCTCGATCCTGATTTAAGATGTTAAAAAGGCTCTTTTTTTCTCTCTCTCTGCAGTAACTCTTATTTATCTGAAATAATCAGCTCTTGAGATAACAGCAAGATTCAAAAGAAAACTTCACTTTCTTATAAATGAGCCTGCATAATTTCAAAAATTTGTCTCAGTGATCAAATTCAAGTCTCAACTCAGTATTTTATCTGTTCTCAGAGTTGAGATACCTCTGAGAAGCACAGCAAAAGAACTCAGGCTGATTTATTCCTTTGCTCCTTATTTCTCCTTAATTGTGACTACAGAGACACGGATCAGAATTTAGAGATCTCCAAATAAGACACTGATTTATTTTGTTTCAATGAGCACCACCGCCTTGTGCACCACCTCATGTTGTCCTGGAAGTGAGTGAACGAAAGTTGCGATTTGTTTTCAAAATTACTTTTATTGTTTTAATGCAGCTATTTGCAGGATGATTCATGCCTGTGTCACAATAATGACTACTAACTATTGTTTGACCATATTTCACAAAGTTTACTTTGTTTCACCATGTCTCACCATCACCACCACACACCAACCGCCAACCACCAGCCGCCAACAATGTAGCAGCAATGTATATCATAAATAAAATCTACATTTACATACTTGTCCAGGAAGGAAAAGGCCAATTCTAGATCAGTTTTGATCCATAATTTGAAAGGCATTAGGAAAAATTATAAAGAAAAAAGCCAGTCTTCTCACTGACAGCCTTGTGTAGATCATGTAGCAACATCAGTATTAAATTCAAACTGTTTCATGGTTTAAAAAGTCCTTGTTGCCACTTTAAAACCAGTAGAGTGCTTGTCTTTGACAGTTTTTCTGTGTGTAAGGTCAATATGTTATATGTAATTGTGCTACTAAAAATATTTTCACACATATTATTTCTTTGCTTACAGAGAGAGAAAGACCAGGCTTTCGTTCCTTACGTTTGGATTTATATGGTAAGTTTTTTTTCCTCATTATTGGAAAATTAAATTGTTTCCTTTAATTTGCATCTTTTAATACTTTCTAACTCTTTCCCTCCTTCTTCCTTATGTCCTGATCTTCTCACTCCCTTGTTTTCCTGTGTAGGGCTGGCAAAATGAACAGCTTCGTTGGCATCCACCTGACTTTTGTGGACTTCAACAAGTAGTAGTACCTACTGAAGTATTGTGGAAGCCAGATCTAACTATTGAAGAGATGTAAGTTGAAACGTATATGCATGCTTTTGCATTCACAAATCCACATACACTCACAACAGTAGAGCATCATGTTAGAGTGGCAGGAAGAAGGAAAGACACATATTGGAATATGACAAGTTCAATTGCCAGACCAGTAGGGAGCTGGAAGCTGCTCCCAGACACCATTTGTTAAGCAAGTCTGCATTGCCCAAATGTGTATCTTTAATCACTATGTTTATAGTGCAATAAATGTTTTAGCCATGTAAGCGGCATGGTTCTATGGATGGCAATGGCACATGGGAGAAATTTGCCAAGAGGGTAGTTTTATTTCAAGCCAAACCCCAATTTGTTTTTCTAACCCTAACCAAGAAATTGCTTTCTGGCAGAAAGCCCCAAGCTTGTCCCAGCAGCATGGTAATATTAGTCCGCCAGCTGGTCAGTCCGCTACTTTGGTCCAGACTGAAATATTTCAAATACCTTTTGATGGGTTACCATGAAATTTGATAAAGATCTTTATGGTCCCTAGAGGATTAATCCTACTGACTTTGGTGATCCCCTGACTCTTCCTGTGACACCACTACGAGGTTGACTTTTGAGGTTTTAGTTGTAATGTCTTGACAGCTATTGAATTGATTGAATTGGTTGTGACATTCATGTTTCCCTCAAGATGATTTATAATCACTTTGCTCATCTCATGACTTTTGTCCACTACTTTGAGTTTGACCAAATACCTGCAAAACTAAGGATGTACCCACCAGGAGAGAAGTTGGTCCTTGGGGGACATTGAGAAGGTCATTTCCACAGTCTTACAGACAATGAGGAGGCAGTGAGGAGGCCAGAGCCTTTTATAACACCTCCTTGATGTCCACCTTAGAGAGGTTGGGCCCTGACAGGTCACTTGGCTCCCTTCGTTAAATACATACATACATACAGGCATACTAGACAGAAGCATATCCATCTTATTTCAAGTCCCCATGATACCTTGTGTGAATTATGGGCATGACTTCCAGGACTGAACCGGAACCAGCGTTTTCCAATGGTACCGGTAGACTATTCCTCTTCTCTAGAGCAAAAAAAAATTGCACCCACCTGCATTCTTCTATCCGAATACAGAGACAGATAATTTTGTTGGTTAAACAGATACAGATCATGATGTCTCTGTACACCCAGACGATCTGCCTGGGGCATGTGTTTGGCACTGGCCAATGTTTGAGAAACAGCAGGTGCGTTCATCAAAGCAAAGGGCATAACAAGGTACTCATAGTGTCCACAAGGTGCGTTGAATGATTTCTTCCATCCCCGTCTCTGATACACAACAAATGATAAGTGTTTCTAAGGTCGTTTGGAAAGGCAATAGCCCAGAAGTTTAAACACAGAGGAGATGAGTGGAAGAATAACCTTGATGTTTTTGAGGCCTTCATAGTCGATACAGGGCCAGACGGTCTTACTGTATACTTCTCAAAAAATAAACAAGCCTGCTCTAATGGGGGAATAAGGAGGGTTGAATGACGCTGGCAGCGGCCACCTTGTTGATTTATTTCTCCATAGCCTAAAATTTTTAGGCAGACACAGTGAAAAGTCAGCCTTTGGGGGGAGTCTACCCAGGGAGAAGGTCATTGCCACGGTTGTACAGACAATAAGGAAGCAGTGAGATGGCCAGAGCCTTGCTGAACACCTCCTTGATGTCCAAGTATTCCAGAGGCACCTTAGAGAGTTTAGGGAACTCAGATAGGACAGAATTAAAAATAAACAAGGACAGAATTAGCAAGAGTAATGCGAAGAGCAGATCTTAGACAAACAGAATGGCACTGTAGAATTGCTGTTGGAACCCAGTTAATATGTGGTGTAAACCAGGGTAACCCATAGTAACAGGTAGATTAGGAGCATTATTAAAATGACAACCAGGATTTGATGATTATCTTACATGCCCAGATGGATGGGAATCATTCTGGGGGTTACAAAGCAGAGGAGTGGACCATCAAGTACACTGAGAAAGGCAAGGAGTGTAGGATGAGAGGGTATTTCTGGATCGATGGAACGGCCTATCGGAGCTTTTTAGATGACTGGTGAGCCTCTCCTTATCGGGCATAATGAGTATTTAAGTTGTGTCTTCATCTTTATCTCAAAATACTGCTGTTCTTCTGACAGTTCAACTTCCAGCTTTTCAAACAACAAAGTATTTCTGCTGTCAAAAATCATGCATGGTCTGCAGGAAGGGCATTTTCTAGAGATTTCTATTTAACATGCATTGGTATTTACGGTGTAACTTAATCCAAAATCCTTCCTTAACGTAAATTTGTCATCCTCTTACTCCTGTGCCATAACTTCTCCACGACCTACTGGTAGATACCAAGTAGGTGCAGTAATTCATTAATACTAAAACATACAGAAGGGATACAGTCATACTGTGAGGACAGTGTTTTCTATATTGAAAGAGACAGTGGTAGATTAGAGGACAAATAAAGAGTTAACAACTAAAATAGTTACTTGCATTATGTTGTTGATTATGCTGACCCATGTTTTATGGTATAAAAGACAGTATGCTTTTTGATATTTAGTTTGAAGCAAAATAAAGCTCATTGCCATCATGTGTGTGTTTGTTTTCATACAGGACAGAGAAAGACAAGGCCCCCCCGACTCCTTTTCTCACTGTAAGGTGGAACGGTCTTGTTGAATTCAGGAACGACCAGGTGCTGGTCAGCACGTGCCGGATGCAAGTTTACAAATTTCCTTTCGACATTCAGAGCTGCAACCTCTCTTTCAAGTCTGTCGTGTACTCTGGTGAGCCCATAACCTGTTGTGTTTAAAAGTTTCTATAGCAAAAGCAAAAGTTTCTAGACAATCATCTAAAATGTGTAAATTTTGCATTGGAATAAATGTGAGTGCTGTAATCACTTATATATCACTCATATCATGCAGTTTGTCACATGAACACACACCAGCACATATATACACTTTTTCTTTGTTGACCTGATAAGAAATCTCAAAGTTTGTTTGTTTTTTTTCCACCTCAGATAAAGAACTTGAGTTTGAAGCCATCGTTGATGCTTCAAAAATTACAGAGTGGTCTCGTGACGTGATGCGGACCCAGTATGAGTGGTTCTTCATCAACATGACTGTCAACAAGAAAACCATCAACAAATTTAGCTACAACCAAAGCATGATTGTTTACACTGTAAGTAGTAAATACATTACACTGCTCATGCTAGTTTCTTCCAACAAAAATCTACATGTAGACTTAGGCCCAGTGAATGACGTTATTTTTTCTCCGACTCCAGCTGCTGTGAGAGGCAGCAAAACATCCTTTCATTTTATAGTTACAATTTACTAATAAAACTCTCCACAGTATGAACAGTGGTTACATGAGCCTCAAAACCAGACACAACTCAGTACCAGATCTGTGTGCTAGGTACCCCAACAGAGGGGGGACCAAAAATGGGGACGGTATGGAACGGTTCATTGGTACCATCCACAACTTTTCACTGTGGGAACAGAGAAAAAACATACCGCATTGAACTTTACCATACTGTACTGCTCGGTGGAAATGGGGCTTATGTTTCCTTTGACAAAAGTATTTAAGTTAGAAGAACAACAACCTGACTCTTAAAACACTTTCACAGATCAAGATGAGGAGGCGGTCTGTCCTCTACATCGCCAACTTCTTGCTACCCATCCTGTTCTTCTTCTGTCTGGACTTGGCCTCCTTCCTAATCTCGGACACCGGAGGCGAGAAGCTCAGCTTCAAGGTCACTGTGCTGCTCGCTGTCACTGTGATGCAGCTTATTCTCAATGAAATACTGCCTTCCTCTTCAGACAGGATTCCACTTATAGGTAAAGATGCTCAGAGTCATTAATCTATGTCTGGTTGTTTGTCCACATTAATGACGTTTTAGCTTTCTCCCTTCAGCGGTCTACTGCATTGGGATGTTTGGTTTGATGCTGCTGAGCCTCCTGGAGACGATTTTGGTGATGTATCTGATGGAGAAAGACTCTGCATCCCAAGACAACAAGGCCAATAAAGACCAAAGCCTGAGTGAGGACTGTGGAGGTAAATGGAGCAAAGACGACATACACAGCTGTGATGGAGGTGAGATTTTAATTCTACAAACCTCTGCATCTTTACTCAATCTACCATTGTGATTCAGTTTTTTTTATTGCTACTATTATATTTTACTGCTATGATTTTATCACACACACATTTACAACTTATAATACATCACTTTGAATATGCTACAACTTTCTATGTGTTTATCATATCCTTTCAGATGTGAAGAAATGGACTCACTGTGCTTGTGTCTGTGATGTACCTGCTGACGAACCTCCATCTGAACTGCTGTCGGTGGCCAAAGAGGTTAGGCTCAGGTTGCGCTTTAAAGGTTACAGGAATATTTCATCCACAAAATAACCATTTATGTGTCAATCACACACCCTATGTTATGTTGAATTTGTAAAAAAAAAAACAACATTGTTTTTTCTTGCATGCCTCCACTGTGAACGAAGAATCAGAAAGCAGAGAAAATTGGTTTTGGTGTGGTTTTGGTTTCTTTGTCCACTGTTGAGGCATACGAGAAAAAAAAGGTTTCCTCCCAAATTCAGCATAACACGGGATGAGTAATTGATATACCAATGGTCATGTAGGAGGTGAGGTATTCCTTTAAAGGTTTAAATTTAAAACAAAACAATCATTACAAAAACACTGACAAAAACTCTTTGACGGACAAATTCAGATGAACCAACACTTTTATTTTCATGACAATGGACACAAAAATGTGGCAGCATGCAGTTCTACATGGTGCACAGTCTTGTTAATTGCCAGTCCATTATACCACTTTTGCAGGGAAGCAGCAGCCATCTGATGGAGAAAGGCAATGGCTTGGAGAACGACTCAGATGAGCTGAGGGAGATGGTGAAAACACTGATTCTGCTCCTTGACAGCAGGAAGGAAGAAAAGAAGCCCGGCTACTGGACCAGAGTGACTAAAATAATCAACAAAGTTTTCTTCATTTTCTATGCCACAGCTTCCAGTCTGTTTCTAATTGTTATCTTTTCAATATGGAACACTGCAGCTGACGAGTAGTGGTAGAGTTTAAACACATGATTAAGGCCCTGTTCAAACAGAAAGCATTTTTCAGGTTGCAAAACACGAAGCGCACTGCACTGCCTTTTTAAAATATATATATTGAATGCCACTCGTAAAAAAAAGCACCTGCTGTGCCTTTTTATTTTTGCCAGGCAACCACAGACTCACCTCCTTACTCTAACCTTCCTGCGTAATCAATCTACCAGTTATTGATTTTTATTTATTTGACAGTAATCGGTATCTACAGTAGTTCCTAAAATGTTGAGGCAGAGGGTACTGTCTGTAGCTCTGGTTGAGGGAGAGAGGCTGTCAGCAGATAAACAGAGATCTGTGTGGGTACATGAGACCCTAAAAAAGAGGGTGGATCATGGGGAGTCCCACCAGTTGGTCCAGGAGCTTCTCCTCCATGATGGCTGTTTCCAGGCATATTTTAGGATGACTCGGGAACAATTAGACAACCTGCTGTCTCTTGTCAGGCCGTACAGCTCTGGGTATCCAGCAACTGCTACCACCAGTTTCTGAGTTCAGAGCGCTCCAGGAAAAACTCCAGGTGCCCAGAGCGCAGAAACGTGAGGCGCGTTGCAACGCAAAAACCACAAGCAAAAAGCCTCATTCTCATTGAAAACAAGTACAGAAAGGTGCCTCCATATGCTAAAACATGTCCTGTGTGATCAGGCCTTAAGTCACTTTTCCATTTAACCTTGACATGTAGTTCAGTTTCAAGAAAGCAGTGATCCGCTGTTGTTCGATTTAGACTGTGAAGGGTTCATTCTGACTTTTGGACCCTACATGAACCCACAGGAAAAAAAATCAAACATAATTTGTTTTTGATGACCAAATGCTGCAGTTCATTGTCTTCATTACAAAGCCTCTGCAATCACATTATTACCATCATTATACATTTTTTGTCCATGTTGTTTTCTAACAGGATGACCACGCCTACAATACTGTTGACAAAAAGAGAAAAAGGCAGCATGACTTTGTGCTGTGCTATGAACACAAAGTGACCTTTTCTGAACTGAAGTTCAGACATATGTAGTCCTTCACTAGTTCTCCATGTTGTACACACTGTTACACAGCTAATATACTCTGTATATGAGTCTGGTGGTGTTATAAAATTATAGTAATATATATGCCTTTGATAAGTATTATGCACAATTATAATGATCAGTGAGTTAATCAAATACATAATAAAATATAAAATTTAAGTGTAGCTCTTTTTAAATTAATATCATTGTCTACTGTTTGAGTATCTTTGTTGGCTCCTCTGTTAAAATGTATACTGTAAACCAAGTGATCATTTTCTTAAGTCCTGTAAATGTGTTTTCTCCTCTACAGTTCGAGTAATTTTATTTTGTCTTTTATGGGTTCTTTCTGCATCTGCATTTAAGCCACACTCTGTATCCAAATGAAGGAATAACAGTCCTGTAATCTGTAAACATATATCAGACTCCATACTGCTGAAATAAACAATATCGGTACACTCTTTTGTTCTTTTTTCTTTGTATGCTTATTTAACCATGTGGTGACAAAGAAAAGCATATGAAGAAACACAGGGCACTAAGGTCATGTTGTAAAACTTCAATTAAAAGCCCAGGCTTTCTTTGGCTTGCTACTGAATCAGGCCCCAAGGAGAGCCGCTCAGCAAATTTTCCCCAGAGGCCACTCGTGGTGTGAAAAAATATAAAAATAATGCAAAAGAAATTATACAAAAAAATCTCCTGTGGTCCAAAAAGCATTTTCCCCACAAATGACCACTGCAAAAGAGATGTCTGTAGAACTGTTGACACAACACCTCAAACTGCAAACAAGCTCAATTACAAACCTTCCGATTCTGATTTTTTTTTTTTTTTTTTTTTGAGCAATGATTATTTTATATTTCTAAAACTTTCCTCAAGCCGAAAAAAGTTATTTAAAAATCTGTGATGTCATCACAATGGAAAGTCTGTGAGCCAAGAGGGAGCTCAGGTGCAAGGCCAGCAGAGAAACACTGCGGCGAATATTCAGCGTTTACCGCAAATGTAAACCTGGAAGCTACAAAACGTCTTTGGCGTTTGCGCCAGGGGAGCAACTCCATTGTAATAAATGGGTGCTATCTTGTTTATCGTTGTTAAAATCAATAAAGATAATGGTGGGAAAAACTTTATTGAAAAATTTATAATTACAACAAAAAAGGCAAGTCCATCATTGATCAAAGTAAATCGGCATTAAACTAAAAGAAAAAAAAAAGAGAAAAAAATATGTCAGCCAGAATCAAGGAAAAAAAAAATACTTAACAGAAATATAAATTACTAAATTATAAATAATACAACATAAATAATACTGACCAAGTTATTTAGTCTTTATTTGAAAGCGAATCATATTATTTTAGGTTACGCGTTGTACCAGACCGTTGAATGCTCCAGCTGGTGGGTGACCTAATAGGCTCGTTCGAGATGAGCCAGGCCTGCACAGATTCGATCACAGGTGATCGGCGCACAATGCATGCTGGTTAGTTTTGTGTCTGACTTCACCCCGACTTGCTTTGACGTATTACAAAGTGGACGGCGATAAAATCGCGAGAGCGAGGTGGCCGCAGTTTTTGGCTCTCACCTGATCTAACAGCTGATTGGTTTAGATGTGGACTCAACAACATGACATAATTTTTGTTGAATTGCAGATATATAAATTTTATTTGTACGATCTGAAGGTTTATTCTCTTAACAGAATACATGTTGTGTGACTGATGGAGACTGAGAACAAACTTATATGTAAGTCTGACAGTATTTTAATAAATTGACATCATATCTGACAGGAAGTGAGTGTTTCTGTGACTTCCTGTACGGACTGAAGGCTGCTGGAAACTGTCAGGAAACTGTCCGACTTG
>JAPZEB010036929.1:0-11335 GCA_029783705.1 Chaetodon striatus
ATAACAATAAATCAGCTTTTACATTTCTAAATTTTTTTTTTTTTTCATTTTTTTGTTATATACAGATATGCAATAATGATTGCTGACTAATATGTATGTTAATGTTATCCAATGTCAAGTCTCTGATCTTGTGACAAGACAATATGTGCATAATAACATGCACTACGGCCCATCATCATAGCATGCACTGGGTCCATCCTAACTAAATTCATTTGATTTTCTTTTCTTTTTTAAATACATATTTATTGAGTATTGTTGGAGGGAGCTTGAAGTTAAACCTTTATATTGTCAACACTGCTTCACTGTAAGTGTTGTGCATGTGATAATAAAGATCTTGAAACTCTCACTCTTAATAAAAGGCTCTCATTTATTACAGCCAGTCAAACTGACAAGAACATATTATGTCATCTATGTACAACATTGTCTGTCTTATCAAGATGGGCAATACTTTTACATTGAATTATATGGAAAGCCAGCCAAGTTGCCAGAGGGAAATGTTGGCATTGTACAGTACATTTCTGCAAGCCACAAGTACAGTTCATTTGAATGCTAACGTAATATATGAGCTGACTCTGTCACTGGGAGGTGGAGGAGACGGTGAATTGCTTGACACCTTGGCGTGATGCCAGCCAAGCTGCAGACCACCAACCACCAACGACAAACAAAAAAAGTGGTTTAGTAAGTCATTGCTGTGTTTCCAGCAGCTTGTTAGCCATGAAACAGCAGCCCATTGTTCATTTTATCACCGGGGAAAGTGCCACAGAAAGCTGTTGTAGTTCACAACAGACACATTGAGACATCGCTGTGTTTCCAGCACAGATTTGCCCTCAAAACTGGGTATTTCAAGCCATTTTCCTTACCATAAACAGGTGGGTTTTGTGCCTAAACAATATTTATGTTAACAATATATCTGCTACATATTAATGTGCACATGTAAAGTGGGTTGGGAAAGCACAGGCCGATTGTCATTGTTCCAGTGATAGTTTTGACAGGAAGTTGATATCCTACATTGAGTTGTTGCGAGCTGCAGAAAAAGGTTGACCCAAAAACACTGCAGCATTGCTGAAAACATGTTTTGTAACCAGCAGACAGCAAAAGCAAATGTCAGTGTTCAGTGTCAAGATGTATTTTGGTCTCCAGACATGTCAGGCAGCAGGAAAGGCTGTCAGGCCAGGCAAACAAATGTAAAAGAAATTCTGACATGGTAGACTTTGTGTTGAAGCATGAAGCAACCCAGACCCTAAAAAACTGTCAGTCCATCACTCATTTTTGTTTCTGACACACAGCATATGTGGAAACCAGCATTACTGAGCTAAAATGGTGTACTTTCATCTCTTCCACGAAAGGCGGCTTACTCTCTTATGACTGGAAAAGCTTGTTCCTGTTGTGTTATTGCTCGCTCTGCCTTCATTAATCAAATGCAGTGTTGCCAATTGTTTTAATTGGAAAAAGTTACTTAACTTGCCCCCAGCATTCCTTTGCCCCTAGCATTTAAGAATTAAAGTCACAAGTTGGCAACACTGACAAAATACAGCAAGTACACACCTGTTAAAGGACATTGTGTGAAACCACCAACAAACGTTAACCAACCGACTGACTGCGATCTTTTCACCGAAGTGTGTGTGTGCACGTGGCAGACTCAGGGAGAGTATTCTTCGTCTCTCCAACATATAGATTGTTATCTCAAAGATTGTTTGTTGTACTCTGTATGGCTGCTTTGCTAGAGTAACAGTGAAAGTAGTGAAATATGATGTTTAATTCAATTATGTGATTAGTCAGTGACAGCAACAGACAAGATTTATTTGGTGCGTTTGCAGTCCATTCCCTCAGAGATGGATAACTAACCAATATGGAGTTTCTTCCCTTTGCTAACTTGAATTGAGATCAAATGATTTATGATGTTATTGGACTGAATGGATCAAATCCCAATAGGAAAACAAAGCATTTCGCTGGTGTTGTGATGCTCAAAAAAATGTATCCACTAATTTACAGATGTCTCTTTCACAATGTAAGTCTGTGGGAAAAAGTCTTGGCCCAGTGGCATCATGTGACAGACCTGGAAGTTGTAATTGCAGGGTGTGGCCACTATGTCACATTAGCTTCAAAGCAATTCTTTAAGAAAGAAGGTGTGTAATGTTTCAACTGTTAATCATGTGTACTTTAAAGCCACTGAGAACTTGACTATAAATCTGAAGTTGATCTCAAGCATTGAACTTTCATGGATAAATAAGCAACAATCAAAGTTAAAGTTTAGAAAAATCTCAATTGATTGTTATTTATTAAGAGTTTAATAGTCAAACTCAACTAATCTGCCAAATTAGTTATAAAGCTTTGCTGGAACTAGCTGCTGTTTCAATAGCGTCTGTAAGGCAATCTCTCATTTCTTCTCTCTTCGAAATAAAGGAAGCATGTTCCTGAAGGTTTATAGTTTGTATCTAAAGACAAATTAGCTGCCACACAGCAGTTGCCAGAAGACGTTGAAGCCATTGGGACTTTAGCAGTGTTTACTTTGTTAGCACACGAAAATCTACAGCTCCTATAGAATAAACTACAACCATGGTAGCACTGGTGCATACATCATCAACAGTCTATGACACTCTATTCTGATGTGCTTCAGCCTTGTAGTCATTATATCTGCTGGCTTAGAACCTCTATAGCATTTGTTTCCCCCTGTCCTGCTGCTAGCACACACATGTCTGAATTAGCCAGAAAAATGTATATAATAATAACTAGATGCTGGACCTGAAGATGGCACCTATTCAGTCCAATGGAGTTGCTCAGTCTAATGGGTTTGAATCTGTTACGTTCTGATCTGTATGTTGATGTAGGCATATATGTTTCCAGTTGCCTCTTTGTCAGCTCTTGCCAGGTCAAGTTTTTCATTTGAAAACATCTGAAGTGCTGTCTTGTTCCTGCTGTGGATCACTGCTATACGCTGCGCAGAGGCGGCTTGAGTGTGGCACTGCCCATGTTCAGAAATTAGCAACCAGACAACCGTTTTGTTGGGGTCAGGATGAGTGGACAGTTAAATTATTCCACAACTAGAAACCATGAATTACCAGAACCATCCAAAACATTAACAATTGTAAAGCAGCAGCCAACAATTGAAGAAGCTGTACCCTGTATAATTCCCTGTGATGACTGATTGATTGATTGATTGATCCCCAGTTTTCCTTCACTTTGATCAGTGTTCTACCTTAACAGAAGCAGTGATGATTGCACAGCACCATCCCTGGAGCTGCAAAGGATTCAATATCCTTCTCAGAGTCACTTTAGCAGGAAGAAGGTTTGATTTTCAAGGGGTTTAAAACACATCTTCCATGTTGAATTGATCCACTCTACTCACATTACATGTCTTCAAAATTCTTTCATGCTCTACGATGCATTTTGACTTTGATGTCACCACATTGTGATTTTCTCAGTTAAATGTATGATTAAATTTCATCCTCATTGGCCTCATGAGTGTCTTAATTCAGGTTGACACAGCAGAACAGCAGCTCCGGCCCTACAAGCTGTTACTGCTTCATTATTTATGTGAGGATGTGGATTTAGACACAATCTGCCTTGTGGTAAAAAAAAATCAGTCTAAATAAATAATACAACTGACAAGCACTATAAATCATGAGCTAAGTGACTTGTTACTCAGGGGTCAGTGCTCTACATAAGCTATGATTAAAGGTTAATGATGGAGGGGGATCCACGAGGCCATGGTCACTGCACAACCCTGCTGTGACGTGATGGGCTCCTGCAGAAACCTTTTGTCTGGGTACTGTTTTTTTAAGAAATGGCAGCCTTAGGGAGGCAGTGACAATCAGTTAGTCAGGCCATCACTATAATACAAAGTTAAATATCTCAACAACTAATGGATGTATGGCCGTCAAGTTTACTACAGACACTTATGGTTTCCAGGAATTAAATCCTACAGACTTTGGTGATCCCCTGACTTTTCCTCTAGTGCAACCAGCAGGCTGACACTTTTGGTTCTGAATGAAATGTTCTGTCAGCTACTGGATGGATTGCCATGAAATTGGTAACAGGTATTCATGTCCCCCTGATGATGAATTGTTATTACTTTGGTGATCTCTAGAACATTTCTGCCATCATCAAATAAAAAGTGGAATGTGTGCGGTAGTTAGGGTTATGACCAAACACCTGACTAATGATATTCTAATCAACAATCGACCTCAGCTGTACTTTGTATTTAGTGCTAATTAGCAAATGTTAGCATGCTACAATGCTTCAGTGAACATGGTAAATATCAGCATGTGAATAATGTCATTGTGAGCATTTCAGCGTCATTTCATTTGAGGATCTGAATTCAGAGTGTGAAACTTTATGCACCATATAGCACCCTCAAATTTAGTGCAGTGGAACAAAAAAAGTAGAGTAGTTGACATATATATATATTTATTACTGCAGTTACATTGTCAGTATATTGTCAGTCGTTCAAATGATCTACTGAAGAAAGATGATTTGTTGTTTGTCCTAAAGTTGTCACTTGACAAGTGGTTGACCATCAAGGTGATTGTCCAAATCCTGGATGTACCTCTGTAAGATGAGAGAAGCCATGTAAGGACGCAGCAGGAAGCTAAGGTGTAGGTTTCACTCTTATCACAGTGGCTGATCACTGCTGGCACAAAGCTGCTCAAACACATAACACATAATGTCAACCAGGCTCCAGACAATCAACAGAATATCTCCTCTGTCTTATGTGGTCATAATAAATCCTTTTAAAGGTCTCCCTGTAGGGTTTCACTTTAACTGTGGCTGGACTGTGTTTTAAATATCCAACAACAGAAATTAATCTGTCACCAGCTGTGTGACCGACGGCTGTCCCTGAGTGTTGGCAACACACACACACACACAGCTTAAAAAGGCAAATTAAGGCACTGCTGTATCTATCTTCTTTAACTTGTTTACATAAAGTCTCAAGTTTGGTGATGATCAACTGTCTGAAGATCAGACATCCCTCCACCCACCCTCCACCTATCAGATCTGTTGTGACATGAACAGAGAGTTCACTAGGTTAATGTAGATGAGCAGAGAGGGAATGCTAAAAGGTACCAGAATGTCCCTGGTCTATTTCGAGTTTTTAATCCATCCTGATGATGAAATGCTGGTATTGTTTATAAATGATGCCAATGATGCCAGCTGTGTGTGTGATTTGGAGGACACACAAACCCCTAGAGAACTCATCTAACCCGGATCACAAACACCACACACACACACACAAATACATATCGTCCTGTCTGCCCGTCTGCAAGCTCCCGTCAGGGATTAAATCGACTGCACATGCTCACACACATTCACACAGCACCTCTTTTATCCAAGCAGGACAGCTGTTCCTGTCTCCTCAGCCTGGAGCACTCAGGGAAACTCATTTATTTCGTCGTTTGTTCTTTTTTATTTTCATTATTATGTTTTCAGTTCATTCTGTGTAAAAATGGTGCATCATTCTTACACCACCCTGCTTCTGTAATCACCCAGACACACGTACAAACACACAGACCAAGGATGCACAACAAGGGTGCCCACCGTCCCACAACTATGCCATCATCAGCCTGAGAGGGTTTGATCAATAAAGTCTATAGGATGTGATGTATGCTTTGTGCAGTATTTTCAGTTGTATTACCCTAAATCTTACACATCTGGAAGGTGATGCTGAGTTTCTCTAAATTCTGTCCCTCTAACGTGGGGTGAGAGATACTTCTGGTCTTTTCTCTCATCGTCTCTGTGTGTGAATATTGCTATTGGGGAAGGAAAGGAGAAGACATTTGTATCTGCATATGCCTGAAACCACTGTTTTTTAGGCTGTTATCCAGATGTTCATTGCAACCTATTGAAGTACCTTTTCAGTTTATTTTTGTGATGATAGCTTTTAGCTGCAAATAAAAGAGAAAAGAGGATTATTCAGATTGGATTTTGGAATCATTTCTACAAATGAAATGATGGTATTGTCCTTCACAATTTGACCTATATAATTATGTTAGTTATGTCCTTGCATGGGTATGTTGAAAGGAGCAGATTTTTCCATGGCAGACACAAAGGGATAGAAGTACCCATGCTACCTCACTTCAAATTCATAATTTTAACCACATTAACGATTTGTATAACTGCATCATTCAACCTTGCAGTGGGTTCTGGATAATACTATAATGATGTTAGAGAAATAGATATGTTATGCTCTGTGATTATCTATCCTTGTAGCCAATCTCAGTTTGCTTCTTCAAAACTCATCTCTATGGAGAATCTGGCATAGTGTGAAAACTAATAGAGATATAAGTTGTACACCTAGTCCAGATTTACTCCTCGCCAAATCAGCATAGACAACTTCTCATGTCTTTTATCTTTTCACAGGAAGTGAGAGAATATAGTATTTCTTTCCTAACCAAGTCAGCGGAAATAAATGTTGGTGGGCACAGTCCCTGTGGAAACAAAGCAATGTCTTGCTTTTTGTAGCACTATCCACAGTTGAACACAGTGATGGGTCATATTAAAAACACATACCTTTGCTGTCCACAAAGCTGCTGGAAACACAGCATTGACCCAGTAAAACACAACTGGTTTTGTTGTTTGTTGTTTAGTGGTCTGCAGCAAGGCAGGCATCTTGCCTAATGGGCCTTTTCCACTGTCAATTTTGTCTGCCATGCAGTGCCAATTTGCGCTTCCTTTATCAGCTAAGATGTGCCATGCCAAGCCAAGCTGCACCAGAAATGGACTTTGTCTGGAGTAGGGTCAAAAGCCAGGTTGCTCTCAGTACTTTTGTAGCTTTTAACTAAATCTCTGTGGTTTGGAGTTTAGTTTTCTTCCTGCATCCTGTTTTTACTTTAGATATGTTTTATTTTACCGTTTCATGTTCGCTATCCGCCGTATTAGAAGTTGTGTGAAGTTGCTGCTCAAAGACCCAACATTTCCTTATTTTGCTGCTTCGCAAAAAAAGTTTTTACATAACAAAATAACAGGGGACTTTTATTGTAAAGTATCTATGGGAAATTAAATATTTTCATCAGTTATTTAGCGGGACTTTGTTAGTGGATTTTCTTCATAAAGGCAAGTCTAATGATACTGCAGGGAGGAAGAGTAAAAATCTGAAACAGCCACAGTGAGATGTAAAGAGCTGCAGAAAACAGGCTCTTACTTACTGCAAACTTCTTTCACCTGCCCTGCTGTGCAAAAACACAAGCAGCAAAAAGTAATGGGGGACATTAGCTGTGGATCAGCACTCTGCTTTAAATGTCATCACTCAAGATGAGCCACGATCAGTTAAAGACACCTTCAAGTGGGTAGCCCTGTCATAGTGGAGATGCAAATCCCACTGTGCTGGGCTGATGGCCCAAACCAAGCCAAGCCAAGCCAAGCCAGCCCATGGTTTGCAGAATTGCACAGTGCAAACATTTTCTCCTGCCAACTCGGCTGTTATTTCTTTAAACCAAAATTGAGGGATATGAAGGACAATGGAGGTTATACTCTAAGTTAATCTTGGGAAAGGATTCATTGTTATTCATCTCTTCCCCACAAAGAAAAAGATAAAGTTGTACATCTTCTCAATTCATCTCCAATGGTTTTTAGTAAACCTGGACTATGGAATAGAAAATATATTAACTGGTGTTCTGACATTTAGTATTTAATTCCTTCATGTCTGCAGACAAAAGGGGCAGAGGTCAAATGAACAGAACAAGTAAAACAAAATAGCAGGATAGCTTCACTTTTGTTCCAATTTATTATTCCAACACACCATTGTGAAGTGTGCACATCACTGCACTCATATATATAGTAAATGCATGTACATAAGCTGTTGGCTAACTCAAATTACCAGTCAACCGATGCTGAAACACACATACAGCATGTGTGTCCAGGTCTGGTTATGTAAACAGTCGTGTTTTTGGTAGAAAGATGTGCGCATCTGCTGCTAACTGGCCCTTATACCACCTCACACTGTTACTGCCAAACACAACACCAGAGGGTCCAACACACACACATGAAAAAAATATTCTAACAAGGTTACATAATCTAACCATATCGCTCTCTTCCTGTCTCTTTATCCCTGTTTGTTTATCTCATTCACACACACACTAACACACACACGGAGTTAAGTATCCCCTGCAGCCTAAATGTCAAGTTACATAAATTCCAATGTTTTGAGTAAAATGAATGGTCTCACACTGCTCGATGCCAAGCATGACACCCAGAGGTCAAACACACACACACACCAACAACCCACATAAGTAGTAGCCATATAAGAATACTTAAGCCTATTATATAACAGCATGGTTGTTTGCTTGCTTGTACAACACTTTGTTCTGTTTAAGATTTGCAGTTTTGTACAGAGGAAATATTTTGTGGTTGGAACACACTGAGCATACCTCCTCTCAGCACAGATATGGGTTTTGCTGTAGTGCTGGTTTAATAGGTCTCAAGGGATGTTTCTTTAAGTGTTTTTTTTTGTGGAAAATGATGGTATCCATTGTCACTGACGTGAATCTAAGCTGTGTTTGATTGCCAAAACACATTTTGAGTAGAATATCACTATTAGCCTTTTAGTTTTCACCTGAACTGTTTCCTCTGTGCCCTTTAGAGCTCACTGTGCAAACATTTGACCTTTACAGTTGTAATTCAAGTGTGGTACTATCTGCATTACGGTGGGAGTGAGACTTGAGATTCGAAAAGAAAACAATGTACGTATGAGCTGCTTATTCCCTCCACCCCTTCTCCTCCTCTCTCTCAAGAGAACACATTCCTGAAGACCACTGACTTGTTTTGATCATTTGATTTTCATATAAGAACATGTACAGACATATATGTTTACATATGTATATATTGAAATAATAACGGATGTAACAGTTGTTATCCTGCCATTTGAATGTCCTAATCCTGTGTTGTTGTTCTTCTCTTCATACCAGTTACCTTTACAGGCTCCAGGGTGCTCCAGACATGAATCAGCTTTCAATTTCCTCCAGCAACTGCCTCCCCTGGCCGTTGGACCTGCCAGGTGAAGTTTTCCTGTGTTAGTGGGGTTGATGTTATAGATAATTAAGCGTTAGATCAAAAATAGGATCCCCCATCAACACAGGAACAACATTTGAATTGCTTCAAAAATCTTAACTTGCAACACAGTTGTCAAATGCAACAGCTTGTTCAGTGGCCCTACACTTCAAACTCCAATGCTCTAGGTACCCTCTTGTATCATTTTTGACTCTTTCAGTTTCTATGTCAATTTCCATTTGTTACATGCTACAGTGTCTTTGAAAATAAACTTACGTCTTCAAAGAAAAAATAGGTTTTGGCACCAAAATGATTGTTTAGGCAAAAGAAAATTACTTTGTTAACTTTAGGGAAAAGATTATGGTTTGGCTTAAAATAACTACATTTGTTACTAAAAGTAGGAAAGTAAGTAAATGAGTATGTCAAGTGACAAGTAAGTCACATGATGTGTGGCCACCCTCCAGTTTAGCCCCAGAGACTGTGAGCTTATCCCCATTAACATTAGCTAACACCTCCCTGGAGTGGAGTAAAATTGGCCCTTAGCAATTGAGAGTGAGATTTTGTAACAGATATACCAACATAACTGAGTTTATTATTTTTTTATGTTAAATGGTAGAGAATGAAAATGAGTTTGGCTGGTAGTGGTGGGAATGGGTAAGAGTGTTGTTGAGGATATACAGAACAGATGAGAGAGGGTCAGACACAAAGAGAAGGACATCATCTACATACAGTGCGATTTTGTGTTCCTAGCTCCCTCTAAAAATCGCTAATTCAGCACTATCCAGATATCTGTACAGTGATGAATTAAGGTTGCCAGGGGCTCCATAACAGTGCAAAAACAAAGGGGAGAATCGGCATCCTGTCTTGTCCCACACTTAAGAGGAAAGTATGATAAGTATGTGATTTGTTCTAATTGAGGCCAGAGGAAAGGTATTTAACAGTCTGAACCCAGAAATAAAAGTTTCATCAAAACCAAACTGCAGGGGAATTTAAGGCTCTCTCAGCATCCAAGGACAACCATAGGTCATTTTGACATTACAGGCCGCTAGAGGGTCAAAATGTGAGAACCTGTCACATTTGGAGGCTGATAAGGAAAAAGAGGGGTGAGGAAAGCAGACAGACAGAAAGCAGAGAGGAGAATGAAGACCCTATCGAATGAACCTGACAGTGTAACTCAACCGCAATCTGCCACTGAAGGCACAGGAGAAAGTGGATGTCCACTGCCAGGTCGAGTCACTCAATCATTCATACATTTACGTCAATCCTACCTGGACGAACCCACTAACCAGTACAGCCGATGTTGCCACTGATAAATTCAGTATTCAGTGACCAAGAACCTTGTCTGATTTAAAAACCAGTTAGTGTAGGAATGAAATGGATGGTATCAGATGACAGCAGGCATATTGAGTGACACATTTACATGAGACAGAGCCCAGCAGGCTGGCAGTCGACTGAGCTGTCAGACATTCCCTCAGGGAAAACGTCTAACCTAAAGATGATAATGTAAAAGTTTGAATTAGTTTTTGCTGGAGCTAGACACTCAGGTATTTGCTGTGGTGCTGCTGCAGCAATGTAGGTGCAGAGAAATTACCTTTTTTCAGTGATAACACTTAAGGTTGGCTCAGACTGTAGTTCTGGGATGATTTATCCCACAATTAATGAATTGGAGGATTCTCCCCTGCTGACAGTTGGAGGACAAATCAGGTCTGGGACCTTGGTCAGCAGTAGAGATGGGAACTGAAAGCCAGTATCAAAGCCCAAAGACTGTAGTATTGATCAGCTCTGACATTATCAGTTATGTTATCTGTACTTTTTAAAACACTGGTTTAATTTATTACCATACTGCAGCCTCTCACCTGCATTCTGTGCCAGGGCTGACGTCATCCACATACAAACACACCCTCACACTCACACCGGGAATCACTGGGGCCACCTTGTTAGTTAATTTAAGAGTTAATGATTAAGTTTGTATCAGTTCTTTCACAATAGCAAGAGAGACAAGTCTACAAGGAGACAGACACCAAAAATTAGTCTCAGAGCGGCTTAAGATGTTGCCAAGCAATGGTAAACATTCAACAGCCCTGAAATCTTTATCACCAAACCCACCACACTCCAATTAAATTAAAGCTGCAAGCAGCATTGGACGGGACCTCGCACCCATGCTTGTTGCCCCTTGCCCGTTGCCCCTTGTACACTGGCCCTTGCCCCTAGCCCCTTGCCTGTTGCCCTTTGCCCGTTGCCCCTTGCCCCTTGTCCATTGGCCCTTGGCAATTGCACGTTTTGGCCTGTAGTTCCAGCTGTGTGTTTGTGGTTATGGGTGTGTTGCTCCACTGTTGACCTACCAGATGTTTGT
>JAPZEB010037066.1:0-11329 GCA_029783705.1 Chaetodon striatus
CCTATGTGTGTGTGTGAAATAAGGAATGTAAAAACTGAACACCTCTCCCTGAGATTAATAAAGTAATTCTTCTTCTTTTTCTCCTTTGTCTTTTTCCTCACTCTTCCTCTCATTCTTTTTCTTCTTGTTCTCCCTCTCCTTCTCCTGCTTTTTCTTACTCTTCTTTTCCCTCTCATTTTTCTTCCTCTCCTTTTTCTCCTTCTTCTTCTCACACGGTTTGTGTTTTCTTCGCTAAAACAAACATTGTGATCACATGTCTGTTTTTCAGACACACTTTCTAGACATTTAGTATTATGCATGTCAAGTAGTGTAAACAAAATTGAATTGAATTCAGGAGACTAAGGGCAACAATCCCACAATGTACAACTGAAAACAATCTTCTTCTCTGTCCCTCAGGGTGATAACGCGACCTCACAACATGATCCTGGCTCCGGTGGATGATTCAGGAACGATGAAGGAATTGTGCAGCAACACCTGCCTCGCCTCAGTCAACTCTAAGAGGAACGTGGCCCCCAAACCCCAACCTCCAGCAGGACCTCGGACAGAGTGCAAGATGTGCGCCAAATATTGCCATGTAAGGGAAGAACAAACTGACTCTTACTTTTTGTTAGATTTTTAGTTGTCAGTGCTTTCAGTACATATCATTAGGGATTGTGCAGTAATATGTTGAAACGATATTTAAAGGATAAGATTGGCTGTAAAGGCTGTTTAATATTTTTCCTAATGCCAAAAAAATCCCATGAGAAGATTAAAACTTGTAGGGCCTTTGTCTCATCTGTCAACACTTTCTGACCCCATACCCTGTCTTTGGGAAATATACAGTATAGTTTTATTTCTTTTTTAAAAAAGGCTTCATTTCCTTAAACAGCATAGTATTGTAACCATTGTGTTTCATATAAAAACAAACTGTTGGTTGGTTATATTGGTTATATGGAGCTCTAAGTTACAGATAGCCAGGCAGTATAAGGGACCCTTGTGAACACGTGTTGGAGTTTGTTAAGTAAAGAGTGAGTGACCATCTCATAACCAGCCAGTTGATCCATGGTCCGTTCTTAATAAAGGGATGAATGGTTTTTCCCCCAGTGTTTCAGCAGTATCCGTTCAGCTGTCGTGAAAGCTGAAAATAATTCTGAGACTTGGATCTTTGTTAAGGACTCAAGACTTCCAAAATATATGTACAATCATTATTTTAAGTTAAATCAACCAATTATCTATTTCTTTATACTCTGTATTGATGTAATTAAGCATGTTTTTCAATGTGCCCATAGCTGAGTTTGTTTTCTGTTGTTCTTCGACTATGGTCAAAGAATCACAAAATTGTCCCTACAGTATGTAGTAGATCTTTGGAGAAATGTCCCTGCATGAAAATGATCTGGTAAGCAGAGTGTTACGTTTTGACAGTAGTGAAGGAATAAGCTTTATTAGGCTATATCAGGCCATACTTGTTATTACGATCAATTCACTCAATTCTTTTTATGGGATATTTTGAAAATATGAAGGGAAAAAAAAGAAAATATGAAAATAAAGAATACTACTAGCTGTATCCTTTAAATGGTTTGAGTCACTGTCATACAATTAATCCACATGCTGCTTTGTCGTCTTTAGTACAAATTCAAGCTGACCCTGGATGGCGTGCTCCATAGAATTTGCAGCGATGCTTGCTACATCAAGTATCACAGAATCAACAACTTGCCGGTGTCTGTTTGTGACATCTGCGACTGTGTTAGCCTCGACAAACTGTTCATGGTGGGGACGGAGGACGACAGCACAGTCATCTGCAGTGAAGAATGTCTGGTCATGTTTAAAGAGGTGAAGAAATCGAACTTCAAAATCACAACAACTTTATTAGACCAGGACAGTAAATATTTAGTAAAAGGTAACAAAGACAAAATAGGGAGTTTGGTGTTTTTGTTGAAGAAAAAAATCAGATGCTCTTCAAGGATAGGGCAAGCTTTCAGATGAGGATAAAAATCAGTGACTGTCTAGCCTACTTAGGGATGCTTTTTAGATTGTCAACCAACACCATGGACCAAAAACTAGGACAGATATTTTTCTTATTCTTATTTCTGTCATAAGTTTATCTGCAGTTAGTCTGAACTTTACCTGCTGTTTTTATGATAAACGACAGTGCTGTTGCCATTAGAAGAAGTGTGAATTGCGGAGTTATCTACTTATGCCAAAAAAGACGAAGTTTAAAAGGAAAAAAAAAAATTAAACAAAGATTAATTTTTAAAGATACCTCTATTTCAGTGGTTTTCAAATTGTTATTGCCCAAGGCATACCAAAGAGCAGGCCAAAATCTCAAGGCACACCTGTATTTATATCCGTGCACGATAGCATCAACACGTGTGTTATCACTCTTATCACAACACAGGACAATAAAATAAGAAAATAGAAGACAGGTAGCTTTCGCTGGTGCTTTGTTGTAATTTGCTCCATACAGTGTAGTGATCCATTGTCCCACTCACAGCTGTCTTCTTTTAATTGTTATTATCCCTCACACTGGCTGCCGATCAGGGCTTTTGATGTGTCACACACTTATAATTCCCATGCACAGAGTTTGCCTCTTTATTAGGAAATGGGTGCACACAACATGCTGATACAGTCAATTAAAAATTAATTCATAACTTTTTGTATATGCCCAGTTGAATATTGCAGTAACAATCCTCAGTTATCACAAAATCCCACGGCACACCTGGACTGGCACTGCTCTATTGTGTTTTGTCATTATGACAAGCCACCCAACTTCAGTTTGATTGATATTACCTGGAGTAAACAATATTAGAAAAAAAAATTATCTGATAATTAAAAAATTGAGTTATCTGCTTGTGCAAATGAACTCTTCATATGTCCTGTTTCTCACATTGTTTTTCTATATTTTTTACAGAAAATTGATACACCTCAGCTGTGCCCCATGTGCCAGACATCCCATCAGTTGTCAGACATGGTAGAAAATAAAAACGATGAGGGCAGGTTGGAATTCTTCTGTAGCAACAGGTGTATGATGGTACACAAGGCTCAGTCTTTCACTGTGTCAGGTACTGCACCGTCATTTTCTACTCTCTCTCTCCTGCCATTATTTGCATTGCTCACATACTTGTGGACTGAATTGAGAAAACTTTTATTGTGAAAGTTTTCTGAGAAGTTAATATGTTATCAGTTGTCTGTAACCATTAAGCACATTTAGCATTTTTAGAAGGATTAACGAGCTTTGGCGGCTTACTTTGCTAAATCATAACACTAAGACCAGAAACTTAACCTGGTGTACCCATCTCTTCAGTGAGTTAGAGCTCATCTGATATGCAGACACTACTGTATCTAAATCTGTAGACCATAATTTGTCTGAAAGTCCATTATCATTTGTCTCATTTTTACTGTGTCTTTGCAGGAAAGAACAGCCCTGATGCATCATCAGTTGAAGAGATTAACATTAAGGAAGTGAAGCCATTGCTTGAAGACAATGACATTAAAGAGGTGAAGCCATGGCTTGAAGAGAACGACATTAAAGAAGTGAAGCCATTACTTGAAGAAAATGACACCAAAGAAGTGAAGCCATGGCTACCATATTTGGACTGTGTGAGTATTAGCTATAATAACTGAAGGACACAAGTTTAATGCACATTTCTGATTTGAGCAGCCACAGCATAAATATGGTTTCTACTATTTTTGTAGTGATGGATGTGATGTATTGTACAGCAATATGAACATAATGTGTACACGTGAGAGAGCAGATATGCTGAATTTATACAGCAGTTAGTCATCGTATTTCTCCACGCAGACTGCTCTGTTGTAAATGTTATGCAACTAATCCGTCTCTCTCTTCACCTCTCATGAAGATTAAAGAGGAGCCCCTTGATGAGGAGTACAACCAGAATCCCCCATCCTCCATTTCCACAGACGAGATCAAGGATGAGCCAAAGGCAGGAGGTGATGTTACCAAGGTAAGAAACATGATACAGTTCATGGGAGATGGAAAACTTTTTTTTCTTTAACAAGCAAGCATAAAGCTTATTTTGTATGTATCATCATGATAAGGCATATTAACATACATTAACATACATTACATTAAATGTCCAGCATTGATAGTGTTAACCTACAGGTAAGTGTTAGCATGCAAATACCATAGACTGTGTATAGATATGGACATATTGTCCCCACTTAACCCTCACTGTACAAAAATGAGGCGAAAATATTCCTGCTACGGCTGCTGCAATCTTGTGCTGGTGACCTCATTTGGAGCCAAAGTCTGCGCAGTAGCGATCTCTGTGATGTCGAGTTCTCGCCCAAACATTCCTACGACCAATCCGAGCAGTGCCATTGATCACAGAGCACACAGAGCAGTACACATAGCTGTCAATCGTGATGTCAAACCTCATTTTTATACACACTTTAACACACTGCAGCTTGTAAAGAGCTACCTGAAATGACAGAAACCATCTTTGGGAATTTTTTTTTAATGTCTACTCTGAGTTTTTAGTTCAGCTCATGTCCCATTTACTGACATGGAGGGGGCAGGCTTTATGACTTATACTGCAGCCAGCTACCAGGGGGAAGTTTAGACATTTTGCCTTCTCTTTAGGGGAGCTGTCATGTCTATATCTTTTTTATACAGTCTATGGTAAGTACGATAAACAAAAGGTACTTTAAGTATGAAATGTAAAAAGTACTCATAATGCTGAATGGCCCCTTTCAGAGTGTTATATGTATTATAGGATTCTTACATGTGATGCATACACAGGATTATTGGTTATTGTTTTAAGTGAAAGTAAACGCTAACTCCAGATAGACTCTCATTTGGCGTTTTTTAAAAGCTGGTTTTAGAAAATAAACAAGACGATTGCATTGTAAACCTTCAAGAGTCACTATCAGACTAAAATTACTCAATATTTTATTTTTGAATCTATCTTCTTCTTTTATAGTTTTGTGTTTTATCAACACAAAACTATAAAAGAAGAAGAAAAACAGACAAATTCCTGAACAGACAGGTCACCAGAGGTGGTACAACACAGTTCACGTTATCAGCAGTCGGCTTTCTTGAAGGGGTTACGTTTACATAAATCCAAGGAAGGAGGACAGGCCTACCTTAACACCATCAATAGAGCATCAACCAAGAATCCTTTCAAGTCCACACCAGTATTATTCCATCTCACCCTCAGAGTGAGTAAAAATATGTACATTTGAGAAAGGAATACAAAGCAGATAAATACAGCAAAGAAATCAAGAACTAATTGAAATAACAATAATAAAAATGATAAAAAACAACAAACACTAAACAACCACAAACAAATGAGCCGATAAAGAATAATAAATAAAAACACAAGTAAGATTAAAAAACAAGTAAACATCACCACATGCTTCCTTTCTTTTTATGTAATATCCTTACTCATATGCAATAGCCACTCTGTACCTACCATTCTGTAAATATGTTCTTCTTCACGTAATAAAGAAGTTGATAATGTTCTGCCATGAAAATTCTCTCCATCGTCGGAGCAGGAGGTGGTGGATTGTGTTTTACATATGTTCAACCACTCTTTCTTTGTGAGGATTATGTCTGCCTCCTTCTCCCATTTGGCTCTAATGTATTAAGTAGAAATATTCCTGGAAGTCTGTATACATGAATATAATCTTGGTACCAACGTCTTGTGCCCATTACCCTTGTATGCATCAGTGAAAATGTGAATGAAACCCATATCAGTTTGCTCATTAGTTTTTAAATGTTTCTTAAAGTGGTGCCTAAACTGCAGGTATCTGTAAAAACCTCGTGTTTCCAAATTGTTGGTGTCAATGAGATGTTGGAAACTTTCCAAGCCTTCTTTAGATGAGATCAAGCAGTACAATGTAACACCTTTCCAGATCCATTGTTTAAACCTCAAATCCAACTGTGCAGGTTCAAAATTTCTATCATATCGTACTTCAGATGATGTTGTCGTCACTGATACTGATGAGAAAAAGGGGCAAAAGAGACGCACGAGGAGACATTTAGAAATGTATCTAAATGTCCACCAGGTTCCTGACAACTACGCCATCACTGTGCATCGTCTCACTGTTGTGTCTTTGACAGGGGGACTTAAAGATCGGTTCAGTCTTTTCCTTGACGGGAGATTCGTCAACGGCCACATCACCAGCACCCACTCTCACCCACATGGATTTGGCTGCCTCATGCTCCAACTGCAAACAGGTCCTGATAGACGGAGAGACTGTTTACCAGAGGAAGGGCCACACTGACATCTTCTGCTCCTCTTCCTGCCTTTTGAAATTTTACCAAATGAAACAAGTTAAGACCTGCCACTTCTGCCTTCAGTAAGTCATGAAGTAGTTTGTTTTATTTGGTGATCAGAATCATCTTTATCACAACATGTCTGTTTTTCCTCGTACATATTTTAAGGAATTAATTTTTAATGTCCTTCAGCTTAACTTATTTCAGCTGTATCTACACATTTTTCGTGTTAAAGATTGTAAATGCTGAACTGATCTCATCCTTTCTTGTACTTCTAGAGGAATAGCACAGCGTCAGGACATCCTCCAGGCCCCAGTGGATAATGATGGGACAAAGAAGGATTTCTGCAGCCAGACCTGCCTGTCTTCCTTCAACTATAAGAAAATTATGTCCACCAAAATATCCCTCGAACCGGTCGTATCGCAATCACAGTGCAGCATGTGCAGCAGATATTGCATTGTAAGAGACAATGGAACAGATTCCAAAAGATTATTTTTAATAATGACATATATATAACAAATGTTTTCCTTGATAGTTCATCTTTTTATTACAAAAGTTTTTGAATTTTTTTTTAAGCAAACATTCAATTCGGTGCCCTCTGTTTTCCAGGTTTATATGAATTGAAATGAGTATGAGGTACTGTTGACACACTGTCCTTTCTTTATCCTTCTGCAGAGCAAACATGAGATCATAAAACATGATGTCGTCCACAAGATCTGCAGCGACCCCTGTTTTCTGCGCTTCTGCAACATGAACAACTTGTCCATCTGTGAGAACTGTCAATCCAGCTGCAACTCACCTCTCATGCTCAGGATGGAGGACGGCAACAAAAAACTCTGCAATGCAGAGTGTCTGGCTCAATTCAAACAGGTAACAGAATCCTAAAACATTTACTAAATTTCATAGGATTTTTTTTTTAACATCTATCTTTTGGAATTTTCTAGTAAAGCCACAGAGTTACTTTTAAAGGCTGGTGGCAATGTTTAGTTTAGGTATTTGTTTTTATGAGAATGATGCATTTAAGAAAAAGGTAGTGATACAATAGGAAAAAATAAAATGTTATCTAAGGTCCATGCTTCGCAAAAGAAAAAACGCTGTGAAGATAGAACAAGAGCAAACGTAGAAGAAGCTTTGTGAAAACATTTATATGTTATCCACTGTTTTCGTTGAACATCTTTCTGCTCTACAAGTTGTTCAAGATGAGATGGTAGATCCCCTGAATTATGTTTGTAATTCTGTGAATGAACTTAGTATTCTCTCTCTGCTGTTTTTATTTGCAGAAAATCAAAACCCCTCAGCCATGTTCCATGTGCCAGAGCTCCCATTTAATATCAGATATGTTTGAAAACAAAAACAGTGAGGACATAGTGGAGCTCTTCTGCACCTACAGCTGTGTGATGGCATCCAAGATCCAGGCTGTCAGCGCATCAGGTACTGGACAATAGCTTACTCCCATGAAACCTCACAGCTGTGTCTTCACTCTGAGGTGGTTCATGTTATTATTAGTATTTGTGGTAATATTAATTGATTTTGCCATTTGACTGAGTTTCTTTCATGAAAATCTTTTCTTCTCAGGTATTCCACTGAATTGTGACCACTGTGGAAAGACGACATTACCAGCCTGCCACCTCGCCATGTCGGATTTTTCTGTCAAAAACTTTTGCACTCTAACCTGTGCTATGTCTTTTAAGGTAAATCCACCTAAATCTTATACAACCCTCTAAACTCTAAATGTTTTTATACTTGACACAACACACCACCACATTTTCAAAACTTTTACTTACTACATTTTAATTTACATTTACTATTTACATTTTTATGACCTCTGCTCACAACCTCTTTTGTCCTCTCCTTTGTGTAAACAGCCTGCAGTTCAGTCGAAGTTTTATTGAGTATTTGTCACTTGACTGTTGGTCTCACTTGTGGCTTCCCAGTTGAGCTGAGGAGAACAGAATTTAATGTTACTTACAGTATGTCGTTAGTGCTAATGATTTATTTTTGGTGTCATTTTAAATGAAACGTGTATAATAAAGTGATTTTGATTAAACATCATTATTTTAAGCTTAGATTTGGTCAGGTTTCCCAATAGAGGCATTCCTCACACATGATGCATTGAAGGACTGTTGCAAATTTAAAAATCTGACAATAATGTCTGTTTTTGCAGTTTTTGGCTGTAAGAAATGGTGTACATTTAGTGAGTTTATAAAGAAAACATGCCGTTCAAGTCCAATGGTGATTTTTTTTTTTTGGCAGTAGGATACTGAGAGCAGAGGCTCAGTGTCATGTTGACAAGATTTACATTTTGAGTCAATCCCACTAACAGTGTCCTGATACAGTAAATACTCACCAGTGTCTTGAACTTGTATCAATCCTGAGAACCTAAAAATGTGTTAAGAACTGTTTGAGTAACATTTGCCCTAAACTACAAAGCTCCACTGCTCAAGGGGTTGGGCACAGACAGGGAAGGGGAATTGGGAAGTATTTACAGACATTGTATTGTTTGGTCTTTTCATGGGATTTCTTGACAATAACAGATGTAAAATATGGTCATTCCTATAGTTAGTCGCAATTACTTTATCAAATTTTACCCTTCTGTGGATGAATTTATCCTACCAACAAAAGTACCACGTTAAAGGCCTCCACTGTTGCCCAGAAGCTACACTGTTTCATTGGGTGTCATGTTCCTTCATTATAATTAAGTAACATAGCCAGGGTACTTTGTTGTAGAGCATCACTTTGCTCTATGACCATATTACACTAGACGCTACCATGTTTATATTATATGGTTTAAAACCTTTGCATATTTTTTGTGTTTTTGTGCCACAGGAGAGCCAAAAAGACCTGGCTGCTAACTCAACAGGAGCTGCTGACCAAACCCAGACTGATTACCACAAACCACCAGAAAAACTGCCATGTGCCCAGTGTCGCCGCATTATAAAAGCTACACCCAAAGTCATTCAAAAAAAGGTGTGTTAGTTATTGTGCAGAGTCACTGTCTGTGTAGAGTAATGCATTACTGATTGCACCACTTTTGTGACTTTCATTGGGGGGCACCAGAGTGTACAGTGGTAAAAATATGGGTCCCTCAAGAAAAAGTTTGGGAACCACTGCTCTAAAGCACAGATCTGGCCTGTTCATACATTCACATGCAGTGGTTACCACTTTGTATTAAAACCGCCCTCTTATATTACTAATAATGTGATGAAATAGAACAATTAAATAGCCTAGAACTTTTATAAATGCATGAAAAGCCTTTGAAACCGGGATGAGCCCGCAAACAAAGGATCAAAGTCTGATCAATTATGATTTAGGGATCAATTTTTGCAGGCCTTTCATATGGAACAAAATATACAAATGCTACGGTTAGTGCAACAAGTTGATTGACTTATGTGTCAGCGAGTTTGACAATCACAAATTAAATGCTGGAGGCGAAAGACCCACCTGCGGGTTTCTAGTCGGCTATAACAGCTCCGGAGAGAGAGTTGTGTAGAAGAGGGGGACTTTGTTTTTCTGCAATTGTAAGGGATGTGAATTAAACACATCCAACATGCTAAAGCTCATTTGACAGCATCACCCAGATGTGCCAATCACTAGGACAGGGTTAAATCAAACTAGGGCCTATCTTTTTATGCCTGCTGCTTTTAAGCAGCCATTAGATGCAAAAGCAGAACAGGACACGTAGATGTTGTCGGCATCACCCAGTTGTGCTGCTCACCCTTCCATAATGAAGTCTATATGGCATGATAAGACATATAAACCTTTGAGGGATATTCTTCTGGTGAGGCACAGGCAGAAGTGGCTTGGTGTTGATGAGTAACAAAATGAAAACAAACACAAGGCTTTTATGGTATCTAATTTTTATTCCTTCCTGAAATTTCAGTGGGTTATATTATATATATTATCGGGATTTCTAAATATCCTGGTACGCCATAATATTGTGATATTGCCCAACCCTAATAATTATTTAATTGTGGGTGGAAGCGGGTTGTATGACATAGTTAATGTAGTAATATTAACCCAAATCCTATTAGTGAGGTCTGTGTGGTAAAACATACCATTTTCCCCTTTCTTAAACCACTATTATGGAAGTACCCTGTAGTTTAACCAATGGATCTTATTGAATCTCTTGTTATGTGCATTGATTTGCACCATGTCATTATGACAGTATTGACCTTTCAGGTGTAAACTTCTTACTGCGACTGATTAGAAATAATAATGTACACTATGACATTTGTATGTGTGTTTATTAAAAAACACTGTGTGTTTGTTCACAGGGCAAAATGAATTTTGTGTGTAGCCTGGCCTGTTCTCAAGAGTTCAAGAGGGTCAACAACATCGTGGGCAAGTGTGAATACTGTAAGTCTGAGAGGATCATCTCAGACGTCAAGAAGGTTGATGGCAAAGACTGCTACTTCTGCAGTGATGGTAAGAGGACACATTAAAGTGTCTAATGCAGGACTTTATAGCCTAGTTTGTGCTGTGCACTTGTTGTTAGTTACTGAAAATAATATTCTTACAAATGGTGAAATTCAGCATTAGAAACTGGTCACTCCCTGAGCCTCTCTTCTCTCTCTCTCTCCAGGCTGTCTGAGGCTCTATCAACATGAGCTGGAGGAGAAGTGGGGCGAACACTGCGGCTCATGCGCGTACTGCTTCTCCATCTCTAAGACAGTGGTGACAGCAAAGTATGAAGGCATTGATGAGGACTTCTGCTCCGAAGAGTGCAGCTCAAATTATAACATGCTCCTCTGCCGTGTAAGTAGAGGTGGAAGGTCGCCTGCTGCACATAAAACCTGCCCATTGTAGATCATGTAGCACTAAAGCTTCAGCTGTCTTATTTCCTGTTCTGTATTTTTTTATGTACTCTTTTCATTTGTATGAGCTCAAGGTAAGAAATGTCAAATTCAGATTAGATCAGTCACACTTTAAAATTATAGGTATTTGATTTTTAAAAATTGTTCCCAACTGGTGGATTGCAGTTCAAAAAGGGGTTGCGGGTCCACTCTGAACGGACTGTAAGTTACTAGCAACACACTTTATTTTCACGTACATTGAATTTCTGGCACAGAGTTTTTATTTTCAAGTGCTGTTTCCTGCTGTAGAGTGACTGAC
>JAPZEB010037119.1:0-11327 GCA_029783705.1 Chaetodon striatus
GGTGAATGTAGAGTTACCAATTATTCTGCTTGTGTTTAAACTGAGTGCAAAATACCATGCTGACACAGGGAGACAGTGTTAACCACTGCAACACCATGCTGCCTCTTTTGCAAAAATGTAAGATTTCATTTTAGTTACTCATGAAGACCTATTCAGTGAGTTTGTTGTATAAATTATTACTCATGTCTTTCTAATGTCTAATGTCATTTTATTGTTATCTTGTTTTTAATCTTTTTCTGCTTTACTTTACATTTTCACTATTAATGTGATCAGGTGATACTCAACATACACAACCCAGAATGAAATGGAGCCAAAGACTGCTATATTATATCAATAAATTCTATTGACAATAATAAAATAAAACGTATCTCTATTCAGCCAATTAGCAGCAAGGACTTTCAATAACAGGCCTAAATGCAGGCCATAATAGAGGAGGAATGGAGTAAACTGCCCAGCTAATACATAAATCAAATCATTAATTAAGGGAACCGTAAACAATGTGGGGCCTGACTAAGCTTTTAAGGAGGTTATTGGAGTTATGCATAGAAGATGAGAATTGTCACAAAGTATGTGTTGGCAAATTAAATCGACACTACAAACAACCAAATCAAAGTGGTTCTACAACACAGTTTTCTACTCACAGCAAGCTAAGGTGACTGAAAGCGCACAGCAAAACACACATGCAAGATGGCTGCTCTCCCACGCTTTTCTCTAGTTTCTTATTCTATAATCTAAAAGAAACAAGAGCACAATAATAAACAAAAGAAAACATCATAAGACAAATTTTACAAAACAAAGGAAAACGTAATATCACTATAAATAGTGTGAAAGCAAATAATATACACTGCTTGACTGAAATACAATCTCCTCACCCAGTTGGACACATGCAGGTGACTGGCATCTATATTTATATGTAACCATTTTAAAGTTATTTTAACAGGGACCAAAAATATGCTTTCATAAAACATATTCTGCTTGGGCACACATTTTTTCTTCACTGATGTTTCCAAGCAATCACTCCAAGGTTTAGTTCCTCACCAAACATGAAGAGTCGACCAAACACATTTTAACCAATGTTTTAATAAATTGTAAATACTATGAGCTAAAAGAAATATTTTATGGTTCTACAATCTTATTCATAAAATCATGTTTTAAAACATATTTTTTTAAAAGGGAGCCTACCAAATTAATGATCAAAGAAAGGCTGGCCTCAGCTGCTCTCTCTCAGTTGTATCTCAATATGGGAAGAAAGGCCCAAGTTAGCCTCCTGCCCCTTGACTGGGTCTTTGTGCAAAGTCCTTTTTACACAGAGATTGTGGGATAGGGCTGCCACTAAGTCCTTTTTTATGCCTCCTTTGCATTTTTACACAGAACCAAATGATGTTGGCATCATCCTTCCCCAGTGTGTGATTATGGGCTTAAGCCCAGCATTGCTGAATCAAAAGAGGCATGACAGGTCTGAAATGTAACATCACAGCATCGGCCTCTAGTGTGACATGAACCATACACACCAGCAGTGCTTTATAAACAATAACAATGGCAAAACATGGCAATAACAATTGTTTACCATCTCTGTTATGTGGCGGCTGATCTTGTCCTCTGCTCTGAAGGTAAGAAGCTCCCAAATTTCATTGTTTTCCCAATTTGCAGACATTTACAGCTACTGTTCTTCCTCTTTAAGTTAACTGCTAACAGCTACTTTTAAAATCTTTCACAGTGGATTGCAAGTATAAACTGTTATCAAAACGTCACACCCATCCTGCCCATGGTCCCGTCCCATTGGCTGTCCTGTTTATACAGACACTGTTTCAGCTCTTTTACTACCTCTCATGGCAGATTAAAGGCGAGACCACTTTCCCCCATTTCACAATCGTACCTTATGGTGCATTCCAGGCAACCCGTGACCCGTGTCTTTATAACCTTCTACCCCTGAAAGTGCACTGCACTGGAACGGCAGTCAAACCCGTAAGTTACCACCCGTGAACTCGTACCAGATCGATGTACTCCCAGCTACACTCTCTGACATCACACAGCCCTCTAACAACAATGGCAGCCCCCTGGATGCAGTGTGATGCAGGTGATACACGGTGAGAAATAGACAAAAAATAACTTTAGGGAAATGGCTGGTCTGGTCTCTCTAACGTTGGAAAAGGGCCAAATAGAGCATTATAGCAAGGTATTGCTCTAACGTTAACGTTAAATCTGCTAATGGTAACGCATTATTGGCAGCCGCACTAACAGCTAGTTTCCAGTGCAAGAATAAATCAATACAAAATAGGTTTCCAAACACACAGATAATGTAAAATATAAATATAAACTGACTGCACACACACACACACACACACACACACACACACAGAGTTAAAATGTGGATGTTTAAAGAGAACTGGATACGGCATCAGAGAGTGACACCCAGATCAAAAAGTGGCTGATGGTATGTCACTCAAAAGCTCAGGGAAACTTCTATTTTTTAGCTGTCAAGGTAAAAACAATAAGCTTATCCAATAACACTGTGCAGGAAGAAAATTGACCTGTACTGCGTTTGATGATAGAAGCTAGCATACAGTAAGCAATGTACTTTGCGCCACAATATTCACAACTTAATTAATTCTTTTATGAAAACCCCGTCTTATTCTTTAGGTCAGTGGACCCTTTTACGGACTTAAGAAATATAAATAACTAAGTAATGGATATTGTGATTTTAGGACCACTGAAAATTTAGGGAATCAGCACTTTTTCTTTGTCTCTCTTGTTTACTGCTTGGTAAATCTCAAAGAATTACACTTCAGCGCTCATGGTTTCCATTAATTGAACTGAGTGATTGAATTATGGAGGATATAAACCATGCTAGATGTGTAGCATATCCATACTGACAAAAGTTTAACATTACACATTAATCTTTTGATGTGCGATGCTAAGCTGTTCAGAACTAGGCTAGCTCAGATTTTTTGAAAGCCAAGACTTTGCTTATTTAAACATCAGATGACCACTATCCCACACCCTGCCTTGTTACTATAAGCCTTTCATTCATAACCTCAGGGAGACATAAAGGGCGGAAGAGTGGCACTCAGTAGGACGATGTCTTTACAAGCTTTAGAACTGTATTTATCGTATGAATTTAGTGATAAAAGTTTCATATTCTTAAAGTGAAACTTTGTTTCAAATCAAATAAAAGCCCAAAATGACATAAAGTGAGATGTTGTCATGAATTAACTTAACAAATTTCCATCATTGTTATTACTTCGATTCCAGTATTACAGTGTACTGCAGTTCTGTGTGTGGTTTGTGCAAGTGGTGTTGCCGTACCCCAGCAGAAGCCATTGCTTGACCAATCAGTGTCAAACACTGTACTGTCTCTATTTCATTACTTTTTTGGGCTAAAAAGTGGAAAACCAGAATGCAGTATGAGTGTTATGTAGACTGTGTCACTGTTGATGTCGATGCAATGTCATAAAAATGAAATAAATTTTTAGTATCATATAAAAATAGTCATTATAATATGCCACTAAAATGTCATAAAATTGTGTCCAACACACTTTTGATTTAGTATTAGTATTGATTCCATGGGCCAAATTTAAAGACTAAACTCTAAAACTATCAAAAGAAATGTAAGGGCACTTACAGAGGGCAAGCAAAAGGGCGGGGCTTGAGCACCACCTGGAGTGTATCTGTGCATCATGATCAGTGGTGTTTGGACTGCCACATTTCAGGTATTAGTGCTGAGTGGTAGAATTGTGGATTTAGACCAGCTGATAGTGTAGTCGGAGATTTGAGAGAAAGGGTTTGTAAGATTGATGGTATCAGTTAATGGAAAGCATGAATTTTGTAGGTAAAGTTACATGTCATCTGCATAAAGACTGATCTTGTGGTGGATGTTTTTTGTTTGTATCCTGTGATAGATGGCTGCTGCAAGTGGTTTGATAAATATTGCAAATAAAGATGGAAAGACTGGCCATCCTTGCCCAATACCCTATGTAAAGTGAAATGTGATATTATTCCATGAGTGGTGATCATGGCCATGAGTAATGAGTACAAAATCTTCATCCAGTGATAAATGATTCTGACATCAAATTTTTTGGTGTAGAAAATTATGCCTTTTCTGTGTCTAATAAGACTATGGCTATTGGTGAGTTTGTGTGTGATGTGTAATGGATTAGGTTAAACAGTGTTAATAAACACATGGCGCTTAGCCATTACCACACCTAAGTGTTTAGGATGGACTCACCTGGTTAAAGAATAACAGGAACAGACAGTCCTGGTAGAGTTATAAACAGAGTGGGAAGTTTTAAGTGATTCACAATTTTTCATGGACCTGTGTAAACTGTTTGCAATACGTCTCTTTGTCAACACCACCATGCAGGAGAAACAGTGTAGAATAACTAATCAAATTCCATGTTTGATGCACATAGAAGCACAGGGGGTTCTGTGGTTATTTTACAACAGTCTGATACTGGTTGCATAAAATGTAATCAGCGAATCTGCCATGCGTAATGGCAGTTTGACGGTGCACAACATCACCCCAGTTAGAGACTGTGGATGGAACAGATACCTGCTGCCTTCAGATGGCTGTAAAGAGAGTCACCAGTATAAAGGAAACGCCTTCAATATAAAGTACTAAGGTGCACCAGGGAACATGAGACATTAACATGACATGTTGATTGACATGTTGAAAAGAACCCTCTCCAGTTCCTGTAGGCTGTTATAGCAATAACTTCCTAAAACAATAACTTCCTAAAACAGCTAAAGCAACCCCCCTAATACTGCTCATAGTTATACTGCTGTAGTTAATCTTGATTAACTATATCAATTCATTATGACAATATTTGTCAAGTACATCCTCTGAAATGCTGAGTACCTCAACCCCAGTCTTCGACTGAAGTGCCTCCTCCTTGGGATGTGAAAATGGGCAGGGCTTGGGGTGGGCCTAAGACACAACCAGTTACTCCATCATGCCGCCTCCTGATCTGCAGCACCTCCACTGCCCACCCTCCCTGCTTCTCCCACACACACACAAAATAAAATCAGTCTAATCCATACCCTATGCTTGACAGTTGAATAGTGCTGCAGTGCTTTAAGATAAAGGGTTCGCTACATCCGAGTAGTTCCTTAGTATTTTTGTATGTAGTATTTTTTGTTTTCTTTTTTTTTTAACAAAATAACTAAGTATACTATGTATAACTAAGTTGTTCTTGTTGCTGTCTCAAGGGGATTTCTTTGTCCCTTTAAGAGAGTATGCTTCAGTGTTTGTTGCCTTGCTGTACTATATATTTTCACTATGTTAGTTTATTTCCCAATGACCCAGCACTGATTACACTATATGAGGTCATTTCTTAATGACCCAACACATTTTACATTATACAGGGTCATTTCTTAATGACCCAACACATTTTACATTATACAAGGTTATTTCTTGATGACCCAACACTGTTTACACTATATGTGGACATTTCTTCTCTTTCAGGCAGCTGGAATGGTGTGTGTGTGTGTGTGTGTGTGTGTGTGTGTGTGGTGCTTGAAAATGTGACTCTGTCTAATTTTTCTATCTAATGAAATGATGCAGCATGCAACCTGTACTGACCTCTCCCCACTGGGAGTTCATTAAAATTTTCTGCGTGACACTAAAAATCAATGCTTTAAAGCTTTAATGCAGGGGGTTTAGTTGAAAAACAGAATACATGTCAACGAGCATAAAGGACTACAGGGAGTGACAGTAGAATACTGCACAGGAGCTATAAAGAATAAGACAGGATATCAGCCTGAGATTCTTGGATGTTTACACCTCAGCAGAGGCTTCCTCTCCATGGTGGATATAGTCGTTGATGAAGCGCAGATGCTTGGACACTTGGGTGTAGACCCCAGGGCGGCCAGGAAGACCACAACCATCTGGACTCCCGTAACTCATGATGCCCACTTGCACAAAGCCACCAGCTGCACGACACACCAGTGGGCCACCATAATCCCCCTTTGGAGGCACAACACACACATACACACCCATTGTGTAAATCTTTCCAGTTTGTTACATCTGTATTTGAACTTGTTGTATTGACAAGCAGCAGATAAATAAAGTTATTTAGGAGAAATAGGTCAGTAGCTTAGATATTGTTAGACCTTAAAGAGTCATTTTCAGTGGTGGAAGAAATACTGCACAAATAGAGCAATCACTGTACAAATACTACAAGTCCTGCACTTAAAATCTTACCTCGGTATTAACTAGGTATTAGCAGCAAAATATACTGTAATAATGTTGAAGATTTTCATTTAAGTAAATGTCTGTTAATCCACTATCCGTCACTGGATGACGTAACACAGTGTTGACTGAGCCCTGACATTTGAAATATTACAAACAGGGTGTCTGTGGTGAAATCACAAGCGGCGGACAGTTAGTGATGCATTTTCTATCATCCAGCAGCGGTTGGTCCGCCAGAGAGGTTAGGTGGAGCTAACATCACAGACTTGCTCTTTGACTCACTTCTGTGTTAAGCGGGTGGCGTACTGTTTTTTTTTTTCAGTCTCTACTAAATCCAATGTGAAGAAACAAAGTCGACATTCAGAGGAATGCCAGCTGCCACACTGTTTGGATCTCTGTGAAGGGAGATCAAAAAACACGCCTGCAAGTCTTGCTTGTCCCTGTTGGTGCCGCCAAAGAGAACTAAACAGAGGTCTCTGAGATTGTAACTTTCAAGAGTCAAAAGTGAAAGAACTGTCTTTGAAGTAAAAGGACCCTGAGCAGTGGTGGGTAGAGTACTGAGAATTAACACTTAAATAAAAGTATAATTACTCCTACAAAAAATGACTCAAGGAAAAGTGAAAATTACCTTGAGAAAAGGAAAAGTTAAAAAGTACTATCCTGATAAATAACTCAAAGTTACTTTCCATTCCATTTGTCATTTTCACAACATGAAATATTAATGTTACACATGAAAATGAACATACCGGTAATAGTGAGGTGGCTAAGTAATGCTCGAAAGTTAGGCTAAATTTTGGTGAGGGAAAACAGAACAGCCTTTTTCACAGAGGTCCCTTGATCTCTCACCTCAAGATATCTGAATGAAAATGGGTTCTTTGGGTATCCGCAAGTCTCCTCTTTAAAGACACGTTCACTTAATGATAGTCCTATACAGTTTTGGGCACAACCTATGCACATTTTTGCATTTAATGTTTATTACAGATTTCCTACTAGAAAAACCTGACACAGTGCAGAGCTGCATCACCACATTGTTGTAGCAGAGCAACTCTGATTTGAAAGAAAAAAATCTAAAGTCAAGATCATAAAGTAATTTTCTTCAAAAATGAAAACACTTAGTAAAAAACACTTAGTAAAAATTGTAAACTTGGGATTAAAAAATGCAATTAATCCCAGTTAACTATGGATATATTTGCATATCCTCCCATACAACTTTCATTTGATCAGTTGTTTAATTCACTGTCTTTTATTTGTAATTGTGCTTTGGCAACACATGTTAAATGGCATGCCAAAAAAACCCAACAACAATTGAATTCCATGTATCCATTTTCTAACCGCTTATCCTCTTGAGGGTCGCGGGGGGGCTGGTGCCTATCCCAGCTGACATTGGGCAAGAGGCAGGGTACACCCTGGACAGGTCGCCAGACTGGCTGTAGAGACAGACAACCATTCACACTTCATTCAATTTAGAGTCACCAATTAACCTGGAGTACCCGGAGAGAACCCACGCTGACACAGGGGGAAGGGCTCCTGCACCCGGGATCAAACTAGGATCCCTCTTGCTGTGAGGCGACAGTACTAACCACCAGACCACCGTGCCACCCTTGAATTGAAGGAATTGAATTAAACTAAATTCAATTCAATTGAACAGGATTTGAACTGTTGCAGAATTTTAAGTCAGTTAATTTTAACATTATCGTCAGCTCACTAACTGAAAGTGCTAACGTTGGCTACAGACTCATTAGTCATTGTAATGTTACCATTAACATTTAAGGTTCACTAACTGGTAACTTTAACACGAATACTAGCGGGCTTACCTCACTTTATTGGGTTGAATACCCCGTTAGCTGCAGCTGTCATAAGGTAAGAGGCTGGCGGCTCTGTGCCGTGTGTGTGTGTGTGTGTGTGTGTGTGTGCAGTCAGTTTCATTTTCATCACCATTCATCGTAACATTAGGAGGGTGTTTTTCTTTACTCTCTAGGCTAATGTGATTAAGACACACCTCAAAATACACTTTTTTGGCAGGGGGGCTAAGCTGTCATTGACATCTGCAGTAAAGGTGCTCCTTGTGTGCTTCACTTAGTCTTTGCATTTAGAACAGATTTGTTGTAACAAATGTAGTGAAGAAAAAAGTAAATCACAGGCTCAAAAATAAACTCAAGTAAAGTACAGTTTGAAAAAAGGGAACTTGAAAAGTACTTGTTCCTTAAAAAAAACTTTTTTCTCTGTGCATTACTTGCAAGCTTTACTACCCACCCCTGTCCCTTAAACTCATGTATTATCATGTATGACATTCATAGGTTATTAATACTTATTCATCAATGCACAAGCAGCATTTTACTGTTGCTGGTTAACATGGAGCCAGTTTTAACTACTTCATGTACAGTTAAATAGCATAGCCTCCCAACCTATGGGTCCTGCCTCCCTCACAGACAGTTGAATTTGTATTTCAACTGACTGATATAGTAAAACTTACTTTGCAGGCATCCTTTCCCCCAGCCATGTCCCCTGCACACAGCATGTCAGAAGTCAGCTCAGGATACTTGGCCTTACACGTACTGTGAGGGATGATGGAAATCTTCAGTTCTTGAAGGGTTTCTGGATCCGGCAGTGGAGCTGCATACACACACACACACACACACACACACACACACATACATAGAGAGAGAGAGAGAAAGTGCAAATGAGAGGGTGATATTCTATAGTGACTGAGGTTAGACCTATATTAACAACTTGATGTTTTTGTGTTTAATGAATCACAGCAAGGGCCCTGTTCAGAAAGCAGTTTAAACAAACTGAGTCTAACCCTAAACTCTGAGTTGACTAACTAACTCTTTCAGCTGATCAGAGTCATTTCAATCAACTCTGAATATGTTCGCTCTGAGTTAAGCTTGTGCGCGTTGAGTGTCATGAAAGGCGCTGATAAATAAAATGTATAATCATTATTATTTATTAGAAAAGCCATCAGCAGTCAAGCTCCGATACCACAATTCACCGTGGCAACAGGTAAATAAAAGGCATAGCCTCTATTTTAATCCAGATGACGCTGAGATTGTGCATATGTATGATTTTTAAAAAACAACCTGAGACAGAGCAGGGAAAAGTGTCATCAAGTTAACAGAACAAAGTGTTATTCAGTTTTGTCCATTATTCATCACTATGCCATAGCCTACATGAGTCTACATTTTAAATATATTTGTTCAGCTTTAATCTGACAGGAACAAAACACAGTGGCCAGCAACTGAACATGAAAAATATAGCTGAAGATTTAAAAAATATATCAAAGACATAGAGACATGATTGAAAGATAACAATCTCATCCAGTGAAGATGTATTTGATGGATGTGCTTGAAAAGGCGTGGAGATTAAAATAGAGTCGATTTTGAATCTAAGGCAGCTATTTTAATATTTGGCTCAACAACATTCAACGGCTTTATTTCAGCTACTTTAACAACGTAGTGACTCTGACAGACAGTAAACTGCCGCTAATTATTGCGCTTGGATACACGGTTTGATACGGACTGAATCAATGAAAAAATTAAACAGCATGGTGGCTCTGTCAGAGGGAGGAGACAGAGAGAAACTTTGAAACTTTTTCCCTCATCTCAGGTTTACTAACTCAAGAGTTTTCACGAAACCCACTTTCTGAAACAGGGCCAAGATCATCCTATAGAAAAGAAAGCATATCATTTTGTGTTACAACTGTAAGTCATATAGTGGCTACTTCACTTGCGGAAAAAAATCCATGTCTTGACAAACTTTTATGCTATAAAGGCCCTGCACACTCACACGTGTTTTAGATTAGAGCTAGAGCAATGAGAATGATGGTGATAATTCCTGAAGGAAACAGTAATAATAAATTTAACAGTAATAATAAAGCTCAGTTTGCACCTCTAAAGCTAACTAATTAATATCTATATCTTGTTTCTTCACTGTGATTTTTCAGCTTCACTGTGCAGAATGATGTCTGTGCAGTTTGTTTCACATTTATGTATTGGAGAAGGAAAACTTCCCTGAGCTCACCTTAAAACCTGGATGTACCTGCAGGATTTATGACACAATTTATCACAACTAGTTTAAAGCTAATCATGGAACAGTATGCAACATTTCATATTAAGTGTGAGACATCTTGTGTCCAGCAGTTAAACTTCTGAAGTGAAAAATGCTTGCGTATACATTATACAGAATGTATTGTGTGTTTTTGCTAACCATGCTCTTGGCTTTTATCTACATACTACTTTTTTATATCAGAATTGACAAAAATTAAGCTATTTTGGTGGAAAATATATGTCAGACAAAAATTATTATTCAAAGCTAAGTATATTTATGTAGCTGAGAGAACCAGAAGACACTTTTAGTGATTAATTTGGAGAAAACAAAAACTGAAGAGTTGAAGAGCGAAAACTCTGAGAACTTCAGGAAGTAGTCAGGACATAGTCTAACACGACCTCAATACAACCATCATGCCTGGGCTACTCTTAACTGTTTAAATAACCACTCAGTCTCACAGTTGCAATTCATACAGAACTCAGAAGCCAGATTATTAACTAAATCTAGAAGGTTCTATAAATCACTCTGATTTTAGCATCACTGCACTGGTTGTCCATTACTTTTAGAGTATATTTTATTTATCACCTGCAAGGCCATCCATGGTCTGGCTCCAGATTATATTCAAGAACTGTTAAACTCTTACAGCCCATCCAGGCCCCTACTACAGAAAGTAGTCAGGACAGGTTGAAGTGAACGAGCCTATTCTCTCGGTTGACGGCTTGACGTGCTGACGTACTGCGCTAAACGTATTGTGTCATTTCCGGTGTTTCTGTATTGGTGTCTCTCTACTGCTGCAGCGATCGCTCACCAGCTACTTTTCTGCTTTTTCTCCCCACTTTAGCCGTGAAACATCCACTTCACTTCCTTACCCACAAGAGTTGTGTTAATCACTCCGCTTCTTTAAACGACTGTCTTATTCATCTTTGCTTGCTCATACACTTTCAGCCTTGTTAGCTACCTTAGATTAGCGCCTATCGATGGCTTCTTCTCCTGCTCTCTCTTGCTCGGTGTGCCAGATGTTTAGTTACTCCTCTGCCTCCTTTAGCGACAATGGTACATGTGAGAAATGTAGTTTATTTTCTGCGTTGGAGGC
>JAPZEB010037178.1:0-11326 GCA_029783705.1 Chaetodon striatus
TATATATATATATATATATATATATATATATCGTCTAATATCAGTACAATACGCTTTGATCGTTGTCTGTTTTGATTTCAGATTTTCACTCTTTTTTTCTCTGAATTAACGAGAAAAATAAAACTATTTTCTGGTAAAAAGGAAGAACATGATAAAATCTTAAAATAGCGTTCTTTTTGCATCTTTTTTTTTATGGTGTGTTGTTCCAGAAGAATTAGTATCATCCTAAGGTCATACCGGAGGTACATTGAGTCGTGATAAAACATGTGATTAACCAAAAGAATCAGGCATCATTTACACTTTAAATGTATTATCTTTATATTTCCATGAAAAAGTTGTCATAGAATATAATTATAAATTAAAATCTCAATTTTAAACCTAACCAATATAAACAAGTAAAAAGCAAACCAATAACTAGTGAGATGAGAAATTCAATGTCAGATGCTTCAGAGTTTTGCTTTGTTCTAACCAGTAAATTTATGTAGAGCACAGAAATCATCACAACATAAAGTACAGGACAACAAGCAGCTCAGAGATCATCTAACAATAAAACAATGCTACTCCATGAAGCAACACTAACACAATCCTCGAAACAGCAGTGCTGTTCCAAACTCAGAATCTGACTTGTCTTTTAACACACACATGGAGTGAAAGACGGCAGAGAGGAGCAGCAGGTACAGTACAGGGGTATACCTTTGCGCTCGGAGCGTTTCTTCCTCCTCCTCTTGCACCTGCGGCGGATCAGGCAGTAGTAGGCTGCTGTGGTGTGAGAGCTGTCCAGCAGCAGAGCCATGGCTCGGCCTCACAGACGCTAATCTGTCCCCTCAGCTACCCTGCAGGCTCTGTTGTGTTCCTCACTCTCACCCTAATGCTAAGTATAGACACAGAGTGTGCCTATACAACTTTCAACAGAGGAGGGGAGGCAGGGGAAGGCAGGGGGAGGGGCATCTAGTCTACCATGAAGCAGGCAGAGAGCTGTTGGCACATTGGCTCGCTGTGGTAAATGGCTGTCAGATAAATAGGCTGGGGTGTCTCCTGGTCTCCTCCTCCTCCCTCCTCTGTGTCTCTCTGGTGTCCCTCTCCTCTCTCTTCTCACCCCCTCTCTCAAATCACATACGCACACTCACACTCACACTCTGGGCTATGACAAACTTGGCAAGCAAGCGCTCTTGAAAAAATACCAAAAAGTGCCTTTTGAATATGCATGTGGCACTACATGAGACAAGGGTTTAGCTGCAAAAGTGCTACACACTGGAAAACAGAGCAGGAACATGAAAGGAAATGTTACTTAGTTACTTCAAATCAAGTCTTTTCCACAGGTGGCAACAAATCCAGTAAACCAAAGATGTCAAGGTTTCCTTGAAAATAACTGTATACCCGTAATGAACAAACAACCTTGATGGGAGAAACTTTGACACATGCTTACGAAATTTGGAGATGGGAAATTGCAGACGCAGATGGTTGTCTAAAATTTTTTGGCTCATGCCATTTTAAGCTTTTGTCCATAAATACAATTTTTTTGTATGAATCCTACGCATTGTTTGATAAATGAGACCCCTGAAGTTAAGTATAAAACATTGGGTGGGGAAAGAATGAGCCCCTTGAGTTGACATGGCGGGCCATAGTTCAACTTATGTTAGACAGTTTAATATGTGCATGCATTTATATAGAGATGGTCCACAAGGGGGATTACTGTTATCACTTTCCAGAGTTATAGAATTCTGTTTCAGGGTTTACAGACCACTTTGGTTACTAATAAACCTTCAAACTCATGAAGGTACAACTTAAACCAGCTTTCCTGCACTATGTTCCATAATCATCTTAACCAAATATCACCAGCTCTGCAGTTACTCTCAGCTTTAAGGAGCTTTTTTTTTTTTTTTTAATCCAATATATTTTTTAACTCATCGCTTTGGTTTGATGACCCTCAACTGTACTGTTTCAGTTTAGCAGTAGCAACAGGCAGAGGAAAGTGGAGCATTTACCAGTTAAAACCTCATGTTTGCAATAACAGCTTTCAGTTGTTTTGCTGCCCCCAAGTGGACAAAATTAGTGAATGCAACTTTAATATCATGTTTTCATCTAAATGCTCTTGAGTCAGAAGGCTTTTGAAAACCTTGAGGCTACACTGCTCACTTCAGCAGTAAAGTTCACAGTTGGCTTGGACAGTATCACGGTATTGCAGTATCCCAGGGTATTTAAAAGCAATTGACTTTTAATATGGTCAAAATACAGATGCCCATGTTCCTATAAGCCTTACACTGAAGAGGCTGTATTGAGAATGTTCTACATATAGTTAACATCATGCACCACCAGAGGTGAGTCTGGTGCAACAGGCAGCTGAGCTGACTGCAAGAGGTGGGGATAATGTTACAGGACTGACTGTAAAAGCCACAACAGCACACGGAGAGCAGAGAGACCGCAGGGAAACCAGCTTATTTTCACATCTGACTCAGTGAATTAAGGATTTACTGTGACTAAACCAGTGGTGGTGATTGTTGGAACAGTGGGCTAACTAACATAACAACTAAAAAGACTGGCCAAGATGGTTTAATCAATCTAATTTTGTTTTCCGTCGAGTCTGAATGAAGTGTGATCTATACAGTCAGTACAGTTTCAAGATTAGTGTCACTAATTCAGTATCTGACCAAATGTCTTCCCTTCTGTTACTGAGATATGACACTAAATAATGGCCAGAAAAGTGTTTTATGCTTAACATTATGATGTAACAGTGAAGCTGACCTTTGACCTTTTAGGAATAAAATGTCATCACTTCATTACTTTTACCCTATTAGAAATTTGTGTGAAGTTTTGTAATAATTATTTTATGATTTTATTGAGTTATGGCTAAAAACGTAATTTGTGTGGTCACACTGACCTGGACCATTGACCTTCAGGTGTTCTTGAGATATCGTGTTCATGAGAATGAGACGGATGCAAGGTCATAGTGACCTTTGACCACTGAAATCCAATCAGTTCATTGTTGAGTCCAAGAGAATGTTTGTGCCAAATTTGAAGAAATACTGTCAAGGTGCTCTTGAGATATTGCATTCATAAAAATGAGAGAGATGCACGGTCATACTGACGTTGACCTTTGAGCACTGAAATTAAATCAGTTCATCGTTGAGTCCAAGAGAACATTTGTGCCAAAGTTGAAAAAATTCCCTTGAGTTTCTGAGATATTGCACTCACAAGGATGGGATGGATGGAGGATGTACATACAGACATATGGACAGACAACATAAAAATCCATGATAATGAAATATGAAAATCCAGAAAGTGTAGGCCTACTTTACAAGACATATATTTTAAAGTGTTGAATACGCACTGATGAAATCTCCAATGGCGGACTCTTAACAGACTTTTAACACTCAAACCAGTAAACTGCATGGCACATAACACAAGATGTCAAAATTAAAAAAAAACAAAACAAAAAACAAAACAAAACAAAAAAAATTGTCTATTAGATGATACATGCTTTTGTTGAAAAATGTACCAAAAAGAGATAGACTTGGTAGACTCTGGTAGAGCTTACTCATATCTGAGTCATATCACACGTCTGTGACTCCTAGTGTTATAAAATAAAGATACAAACAAAAAAATAAAACATAGCATACAGCAAGGCCATAGGGTTTTGTTTTTTAACATGTGCAGTATAGTCATTTAATTATAACCCTGAGAATGTTTCTTGCTGTTTTCTGTACATTGTGAAGGAGTCTCTAATAAAATGGGGATTCATGGATGGTTGCATTCATACATAATTTGACAGCTGAGAGGCTCCTGTGACAGTTTGAGAGTCAGTACTGCCCCCCTGTGGGCTACAGTGATAACACACAGCTGAGCAGATGCCCTTCCCTCATTACCCAGGTATTATGAAGATTATTATTACCAGAGAAATCAAGATGAAACTTTAATGATGCCCTTGGGGAAACACAGCTTTCTCACAGCAGACATTTGGAACAGAGGCACAGGTAGAACTAATGAGATTAACATCGGTTGCGGTCAGTTTACATATTCAACTCCAGAGTCCTGGCACTGTGCTCAGCAGAGACATCATTAATGTTATCAGTTACACCTGTGCTTTTCCCTCTATGACAAGGCAGCAGGTCTGAAATGAGAAAGAAATATAACCCTGACACTAAACACAAGGATATAACTATATAGCTGGTAGGAGACCTCATCAGCCTTCAGATAGTGTTCTCATACTTAGTCACTGACTCTCCACATGTTACACATGTTACATGCATCAGTGTAAACATGAGAATCCTTTCCTTAATGCACTTATTGTCAATTAGACCTGCACAGTGTCCTCTACACACTGCTGGAGGGGAATACTGTCTTGGCTTCTCTCACAGGGACCTCTGGCTACAGCACATCACATCATTAACATCTTCACAAGCTCCTTCTTATAACTTAGAAGCCAAGTTTTCTCAGTTAAATACTAGACATGGATGTGGACAGACTGCAGATGGATGATCCCTCATCAAGTGGCTTACAAACTGTAAGAATACAGTCCCCCAGTGCTGTGCAGATTCAGAGACTATCTGTATGTAGTATGTCCTGACCTGGAGGAGGCATCATTAGGAGACAAATAATTCAAACATAGTGCTTCCTTAATGTGACAGATTGAGTCAATTGATTTTCTCAACTTGCGACTGTGGCTCAGACGTAGAGCGCGTCATCCAAAACTTGGATTGGCAGTTCAATTCCCAGCTCCCCCAGTCTGCATATCAAAGAGGGCTTGGGCAATATACTTAACCCCAAATTGCACCCGATGGCTGTTCCATCGGTGTTTGAGAGCATGTAAATTGTTAATGAGTAGCAGGAGGTACCATGTATAGTATACTCATCCACTAGTGTGTAAATGTGTGTGTGAATGGGTAAATTTGACATGTAGTGTAAAAGAGTCTTGGGCAGTTGGAAGACTACAAAGGTGTGACCCTTTGCTGTTTTTCTCTGAAGGTTAACATCATTAGACCTCTTCCACACAATTAGGATCATTCCCTTTCTTGGGACCTACTCCCTCACAACAGAACCAGCTGCAACATTGTTTTCAATTTGGTCCATTCTTGTGCTGTTGTACATAATAATGATGTGGGTTTTGGGGTTTTATCAGTATAGAAAATAAAATTGGTTTAATGATATTTTAAATGTCACATGACGTTAGCATGTAATGTTGTGTGGATATTAATACATGATGTTTTGCATATGTTAGGTTTTGTTCTCCATACTTTACGACAAAATGTCATTATTCTGCATCAAGATGACGATCGCATGAGACATTTGGCATCAGATTTTGGCAACTTAACAACACAACTAAAAACCAACAAAATACCAACTTCATCTGTCGTTAGTATTCAATGTCAAATTGACATTGGCATAAGACATTGTTCTGACATTGAATTTTATGGTCCCCCCACGTCACAAGCTAAATTCAACCAAATATCATCTAACAATACTGGTGGTAAGCTGGGTGGCCACAGTATTATTCAGTCCTACTGCATGTAATTAATCAATTTCAAATTAAATTTAAATTCTAGACTTGAGATCAGCAAACGATTTAAAGGCGCATTTGATCAATTTTACACAAAAGGACCCGTTTATGATGAGGAGCCATTTGGAGTACTATTAAGCCTGTGAAAAAAAGCTAAATGAAACAGTAGGAGCTTTGCCAAATATTAAGAAATAACCCTTATGATGTCATAGTGAGGTCACCAGCAGTATCCCAGCTTGGGCTTGGATACAGTTAATTACAATTACAATTAAACTGTTTCACTGGAAATACATATCAAGGTCCATGTTAACTTGGACCCAGGCTTGGACCTGGACCTGTCAGTTGATGTCATTCACATACACTGCAAACATTTCATTCCCACAGAAAACACAAAGGGATGTAGAATGTTCATGTTGTCACATGATGTTTGAAACAACCCATAACACAATATTCATATCCTATGAATTAGTGTCCCATGAATGAAGTTACATCCTTCACATGCAGTTACATAATAACATTAAGTTACAAAGGTTAGGTTTAAGCAAGCAAAGTTACTGTGGTTAGGTTTAGGAAAAGAAGCATGGTAAGAACGTACATTAAATGTCTCAAAGCTCCAGGAGAAAGTCTGCGTGTTTGCCAGCCTTTCAAAATATGTGGGATATGCAAGCCTTGGGTGCATTACTTTTCATAAGAAAATGTACAAACGGCATTTGAAAACAGCCCTAACAGAACCCACTGTGTCCAAAACTTGATGGCATGAAGTTCTAAAGATGTGCACATTTGTCAGGCAGAGGATCTAAGCAAGTATTTGGGAGTTTAACTGGACTAAAAGTAAGAATATCTCGAACTGTGCTGCTTTGATTTTGACCATTCTTTTTTTTTTTTTTGTACCTGCCATCTTGTGACTAACTCCATGGGAATGTTTTACTAATTTACCTAAGTTCCTCCTTAAGGTTCCATTTTAACATAAACATGCAATAAAAGGGACATAGATGTGCAGAGTCAACCAACCTGGTTTATGTCTTCTTCAGGATCTGCAAGGACTTCACCAATATTGTGTTCTGAAATAACAACATCTTATTTTTATGATGAAATTGCATTAACAGACTAAATATTATATTAATATGTATTTGAGCACAGGATAAAACATAACTATATAAAAGATAACAATAGTTGGTAACAGGGTCATACATTGGACCAGTCCTGACATCACAAATCAGATGTGGACTGAGGCTGAACCATGAATTGAATTCAAACTAATTTCAGATGTAAAAGAAAGTAGTTTTCAAGTTGCAAAAGTGGTGACAAAAAAAACCAAGTTTTGTTTTAGTGCTACCAGAGGGGCAGAAACACCTTCATGTGCACACTCACCACCCTACGCTTCATGTGTCGTATTGCAATAAGAGCAGATGAAGAAAAGAGCTTATAAAATGCCACGCACAAGCTTTGATGCTGGCAGTGCTACTCTCTGAAAAAGGGCTGGTTTAAGTGCACTCCACATGTTTACATATTACACTGTTGTAACAGTAGCATAGCTCCAGTAAAGAACAGATCAGTGCGCAGCGTGTGGCCGAGCATAGTGAATATACAGTGTAGGGATTAGTTTGTCCATGTAATGTCTTTTTCTCACACAAGGCCTGTTGTTCTTTTTTCAGATTCAATTTAAGTCATGATAGTTATATTGCATGTTTACAAGGCCTAAAGATACAAGAGTATATATTCTACTGTGATTGAAGTTTTTTATAGTTAAATAGCTATATAAAGGTATGTTATTCATATCAATCCATGCATCAATACATCTCATTTCATCATAGCAGACAGACCTGTCACAGATGAAAAGAGCAGTGTATATGCTGACTGTATCCGATGCTGTGTTGGTCATACTGCAGAAGGATTTATTGCTTTTGTATGGTAAATAATTCAGATAATATCATATACTCAATCACAGTAACACTACAGGTCTGAAAAAAACTGCACTTGGATTATTTTCCCTTATCAATTAGCCCAGTCCTAACCAATCGATGTGGCCCACCTCTTTTACGGATACAATACAGTTTTATTGATTATGCATTTATTGAAAAAGTCAATCAAAGGATACTAACTACCAGCATAAATCTTCAGCTTAGGCTGTAAAACATCTGAATGTTTGTCTGCATGTAGCCTCGCATCTACAGGCTGGAGGTCAGTGAATTAAAGCTGAGGTAACAGTGAGCGACCTGTGGGTGGAGCAGCTGTACTCTACATCTCCATACTGCAAGGAACTGACTGAACTACATGTACTATTCCTTATTCCTACACTACTCCCTGTCTTTCCACCCCTCTGTGCATCTTCACATTCATCACAGCAGAAGGAGCCTGTTATTAGGAACATGCACATTCCAATATGCCACAGTCAGTAAATGATCTGACTGTGTGGCTCTTGTGCTGACAAGCAAAGAGATAATATTCAAAGACTATTAAATATTGATGATAAATAATCAAGACATTTTGATGATACTCAAGGTTTTGGTGTCAGTCTCACAGAGACGCAGTTCAGAAACCCTCATGATGTAACAACATGTCACTCTATTCTGACTTTCTGTTGCCTCATCTTTGATCATTAAAATAGACGAATGATTATACTAAAAATGAAATTAGGAGAAGGAACCTGTCAGGATATTCCCTCTCTAAACCCCCCTCCCATGGGGGTGGTGGTGTGTCCTCCTCAAGCTCGGGTCCTCTACCAGAGGCCTGGGAGTTTGAGGGTTCTGCGCAGTATCTTAGCTGTTCCTAGGACTGCGCTCCTCTGGACAGAGACCCCTACCGTTGTTGCCATTACTCCCCACATCTTTTCTAGCTCCTCTTTCAACCCTTGGTATTTTTTGAGCTTCTTGTGTTTCTTATTTGTGATGTTGCTGTCACTGGGAATTGCTACATCTATCACCACTGCCTTCCTCTGTTGTTTGTCCATCAACACGATGTCCAGTGGGTTAGCCATCACCAGTTTGTCGGTCTGGATCTGGAAGTCCCACAGGATCTTAGCACAGTCATTGTTCACCACCTTAGGAGATGCCTTCCATTCTGACCTTGGGACTTCCAGCCCATACTCAGTGCAGATGTTCCTGTACACTATGCCAGCCACTTGGTTATGGCGGCATGGTTGTGTAGTGGTTTGCACTGTCGTCTCACAGCAAGAGCATTCCTGGTTTGAACCCAGGATGGGGCGTCCTTCTGGGCGGAGTTTGCATGTTCTCCCCATGTCAGCATGGGCTCTCTCCGAGTACTCGGGCTTCCTCCCACAGTCCAAAGACATGCAATTTAGGTTAAATGGTGACTCTAAATTGCCCATAGTTGTGAATGGTTGTCTGTCTTTTTATGTCAGCCCTGCAGTAGTCCGGTGTCTCTCGCCCAATGTCACCTGAATGAACAAACCTGAATAAAACAAACTCCAGGCCTGAACTTGGTTATGGCAGTCACACAAGATCAAACAGTACACGTCCTGAAAGCGTGGGTAGCATACTCCATCCCTATCGTCACACCAGTAGCTGAACAAAGAATGTGTGCCGCTTGGTTTGGACTTTCTAAACTGAACCTGAAACAACACACACTATCACCATCCAGAGAACTACTGTCCTCTCCTCCAATACAAACAGAGCCCTTCAACAGACCTTTAATCAGGGTCAATCAGGGACAATGATCACAGCCAGAGTTGTGATTATGACAAGCCTCAGATCTGAAGCAAAGAAAGCACAGAGGGAGCAGATATATTTTTGGACAAGGACATGAAAAACAGCAGCAGGGGTCAAGATTGCACTGAATGGCAAAGAAAACAGAGGCTCCAGTAATGAAATCAAATATTATCATCAAATATTACTGCGTTTACTGCTTTTGTTCATTTTGATCTTGTAAATTAAGCTCTTTCTTCAACACAAAGTTCAGTGTTTTGTTTGTTTTCAGTATCACTCTGACGAATAAGGACCCTGAAACAGAGAGATTTGTAGCAGCTGAGTGGACCACAGCCACACAAAAAGACAACAGAGTGGAGACAAAAATGCACCTGCAATGAGTGTTTGAACTGGACGTGTCCCCCTGGATGTGTAAATCCCAGAGCAGTCCACCTCTGTGCAGTGGAGACAAACTGTATCCCAGCTGCTGCCTCAGGATCCCCAGGACTTCCTGGCAGGGACACACACACACACACACACACAGAGAGAGAGAGAGACTCCTGGTCAGTGTTAGGAAGGGGATTTATACATCTCTCAAACTATTACACAGTACCGTCTGAAATATGAACATATATCACATTTATTTAACCAAACTTAGATTGGCCCAGTCTGTCAGATCTGTTTATCTGTTTGTCTGACTATTATTTGTACAGTGAGCTGGCAGTCAAAAAGGTGGAAGATTAGAAGCTTGAAGCCTCAGTACGAGTCCTGAGTGAAACACAGGAGAATAGAGTGCAGCTGCTGCAGTGAACAGATGTGGAGGGATGGACATGATCTGTGAGCCTAATTCATTGGGCTTAGCTTAACTACAGACAGCATGAAGAGCATTAAAGAGAACATCTTTCTCTAAACTCTGCTCATGAAAGATGGACACTGAAAACACTCAGACCCATAAAGCTTAACACGGCTCTGAAGGACACACATGGGTTAGTTTTTGCTGCTTACATGTGAGCTGTCCTCCTGGCCACACTGATTGTGAGGACACTGTAAAATAAAGGACACAATCAACAGTCATTGTTCTGTGTTCAGCTAAGGTTCATATGAGGTGTTAGCAGTTTAAGCATTTAATTTGCAGGAGTGCAGAGGTGGTTGGGTGGATGGTGGGTGCACAATTAGTGCTGTGACACCAGAGACTAAGGTTCACACCATGAGTTCCATCAGTGTGAGGCAACAAAAGCACTTTGGTTAAAGCTAAGCAAGGCAATGTATTTCTACAGCACATTTCATAGCTAAAGGCAACCCAAAGTGCTCGACAGATTACTCACGTCCCTCCTACAGCTGTCTATCAGCCGCTATCTAGCCATATCTTGGAGTTTTAAAACTCCCATCCAGGCAGTCTCAGTACTTTTGCCATAAGATGACTTTAACCATGTCAGCTAAAGGAAAGCATTGTCACATTAAAATAGCACATATTTACAGCTACTGCGAGAAAATGCTTGATCAGTGTTTTTGATATTCCACACACTGTGGCGAGAGCTTCCCTTGGGGAGGGGTCATAACACAACACTGTCTTTCTCATTCAATAGTACAGGAAACTGAAGGTCATCAAGTCCTGCAGGAGGACTGTCAGACAATGCCCCCACCCCAAAATAAAGATCTGCACTCTCATTGATGTGGTCACATCTTACACCATATTTGTCTAAGATTTGTGTGCTCTATGCAAGTCTGTAATGGTTTACAGTAGTGATGGCCAAATTCAATTCAATTCAATTTTATTTATAAAGCCCAGTATCGCAAATCCCAATTTGCCTCAGAGGGCTTTACAGCATACAACATCCCTCTGCCCTTAGGACCCTCACAGTGGATAAGGAAAAACTCCCCCCAAAAAACTCTTTAAGGGGGAAAAAAAATGGTTGAAACCTCAGGAAGAGCAACTGAGGAAGGATCCCTCTTCCAGGACGGACAGACGAGCAATAGATGTTGTACAGATCAACATAATAAACTAACAGTAATCCATATGACACAATGAGGCATAAAGAGACAGATATTACATTAATAATATGATTATATATGTATGTGACAATAATCATATGTGTATAATAGTACAAGTTTGACTAATAGTAACAGCAGCAGTGGGAGGCATCAGGCAGGACCACGGCAGCAGCACAACCACGACACACCATCCAGG
>JAPZEB010037267.1:0-11322 GCA_029783705.1 Chaetodon striatus
GACCTTCCGTGCTGTTGAGTTGAAGGTGCTTGTAAAGTATCCACATTTTCGAATTTGTAGCTTCTTTGCAGCAGCATCCATATTTTAAGGACTGTCATCTGTCCTGGCTACATATGAGTCTGGACAGACATGGATGTTTACTGCAACTTGAGTAGTTTGCTGTGGCACAGACCTGTGAGGCAGTTTTATTATATTTTTGCTTGTTGATCCAGATTTTTGTTTGCGACATTAGTTTCCATTTCAAACAAATGAGCTGAAACACCCATTTTAACAATTTAAAGACTTTATTTTATAATAGAACGTCTTCCATCCAGCTCTCGTTTGTTATGTCTGTGGTGCGTGTGTAGGTGCTGGGCTGCCTGTAATACTGAAAGGAAGTGGAAGAGATCAGTTGTCATGTCAGTTTTGTTCCGTTTGCTTTTCACGCATTAAACACACCTTTGAACATTCCCTTAGAGAAAAAGAGATAGCAACTTGCAAACAGCTGATTCTGCGCACCTCCCCCCTGCTGATTTGACAGAGCCATTCAGAAGATCAAAAAATATTTGCAATATCTGCAAGTGCCATGTTCTCAAGTGAGTGCTCTGGTTAATAAATGTGTAACAAAATAGGTTATATATTGTGGTTTATTGAGAGAAACCAAGCAGTTGTATGTGAAGTCAGACATTCAGCACCACCTTTATAGCCTGAATTGAATTTTACTTTGTTTCATAGACACATTTTCCTGCAGCTGTTAAGGTTTGACTGTGACATTGGCAGTCAAACCATACTCCTTAAATTAAATTGTCAAATGGTTCACTATCGGGGTCACCCCTAGTTGTATTAGAAGTGTTTTATTCAATTGAGTGCAGGTGTAACCTTCGACAAGTAGCAGTGATACTAAAAGGACGCGAGAGGAAAAGAAGCTGAGGTGTGAAGAGAGGTGGTGTAAAGGTGCAGGTGTAAAATGCCCACAGGCGAAGCTTTTAACACCCAGAAAAGAGGCTTTTCTCAACATCACATGGGGCTGGAAGCTATAACAGCAATAACACGTGGAAGAAAAAAATAATAAAGAGGAATAGTTGAAGAACGGCAGTACTCACTTGTGTTTTTTTTCCTCCAGTAATGCTTGTATTATTTTCAGAAAGCTACAAAATTGGTCTTGTTTTTGCAATCCTGCACACAGTTTAAAGGGAGAATTGTCTTTGTAGGTACAGTATTCAAAGAAACCTTGGCTCACTTTACTTCTTAAATCCACTGTTTGTTTTTTTTACCTGCTGGATTCTTTTTTTGATACATGTCTTTTATGTAATTTCCCATAACTGCAGCATGTAAACACACCTGTATCCACTGACTGAGCTGAGTGAACAATAGGAAGATCAGGCTTCAAACTGTAAAGGATGCACACATAGCATTCAAACAGGTGCAGCTGAGGAAATGATAACAACCAGTTCACAGCAGGATTTAAACCACTGAGTAATGATGCAACCACAGGCCCATTAAAAAAAGAAATGCTGTTAGCCTCATCTCTTTGATTGGTAACAAGCGCTCCTCCTCTGCCCTTTAACTCTGAATTTATTATAACACCGTACAGTCACATTCGGCATAAAAAAACTCACATCTCTAAAACTCTCTCTCACACACACACTTTGAAGGCTCATGGACACTTTCTCCTGCTCTCTGAGTTGTTATGCTCCTTTCGAAGGCGTGTTTCTTTGTTGTCCCCAAGCCTTCAAAGCTCGCCTCAGCGGTGAGCGCTGTCGCTGCGAGGCAGGAAAGGTGACTGACAGGTTTAATGTCCTCAGTGCATCAGTGGGAAGCAATAATGAGAATGGAGGCGAATCCTTCAGCTCCCAGGTGTTAGCCACGATTTCCCCCGCAGCACTTTGATCTCAGGAGTGCAAACATCACCTCTAGTACAAGCTAAACAACAGAACTCATGAAGTTTGTGTGCTGTGTTTTATTTGTGGCACAGGAGCCTTCATGCCCTGCTTCAACTTGGAATTCCCCAGCTGGCTAATCAATAATGCAAGATGTCTGTGCAGCTTAGTATAGCTCAAGCTTCCCCCTGCTCTCTTGTTTTTTCTCTCTAGAGAAGTGGCCTCCATCTGAGCCAGTTCAATACCAGACTGCGTCTGATCTGCGATCAATCCGACGTACCTACAAAGAGCCAGATCGCAGCTTGACGCGGACTGTTAACCTTGGCTCTGTGGCTTTAAAGTAGATGCTTAAAGTAGATGGTCGTCGTCCCTTTATGTGCCCATTAATGCTGCTGAAAAGTCATTAGTCTTTGTACAGACAGGAGTGAGCCTGACAGTGATCAAAGCTTTGTGTGCGAGGCTGGTGATCACAGACACACATGGCTGCTCACTTTAACAGCTGCCAGTGGAAATCAAGATAAGACAGCAGATTTGGCTTTCTTGTTGCTAAAGACATTTTCTAAATCATACAAAATGCCTGAGCAGTCTAATTCTGATAGATGCAGAAGATGCTATGTTTCTAAGACAAACATACCACAATTATGGTGATAAATCTTTTTTTCCCCATTATCCACAGCCTGCAATCATACAGGATACATCGAGGAAAAACATTATACAACATTTCACAATAGCATATATTTTGGGGAAGGGCAGGGAGTAAACTATAGCACAGTACCACATAACTTAACATAATGTTTCATTGGTTATTAAATTCCAAAATCCTCAAAGGCACAGGCTCACAAAAAGAAAAAAGGAGAGAAGGTACATAACACATGGGGAATGTTGTAATGTCCTTATTTTTTACATTTTAACATGACTATTTTACCCCAGAAATCATAGGCAAAGACATGTGGTAGGCAATCTCTCCAGTGGCTCCCTGTGGCTTTGACAAAAAAAAAAAATTATATAGAAATAATATGGTCATTCTGTAGGTTTTAATTTTCATAAAGCATTGTTGTAGGCCTAAAGAAATTCTTACATTTTCCACTTGTAACATTTGTAGCCTATACACAGAATTCTTAATATGCATCATACGTATATGGCCTGGCACCTTTTCCTCTAGATTTTGCCAAACCTCAGTAGTGGTGGCTGGTCTTGAGTTAAGCCTTGGCTAGTCTAGCTATGGATTCCAAATTCACTAAAGTAGAAGTCTTGGAGGAAAGAGAATTTAATAGTGCATGACAGGGTTGGAAATGAGCTTCAGCCATTAGCCAAATGCTGGTAAAATTTGCAAGTGGCAGCTAAATCTGCTTCACTCACCAGCCAAGAAAACAATGGTGATCTATTGAGTGGCTCCTAGATTCTGACATCCACCAGCCAGAGTGGCAGGTGGACAAAAAGTTAATTTCTAGGCCTAATGCATGGGCAGATTTGTTTGCTTTCATCACCAAAGCTGCAAAATAAAAGAATCAGGTCATCATAAATAGCCAGCAGGCGAGGAGCCATCTTTTAGTAAAACATATTAATGCGAGTTCATTTAGCCCTATTGGTAGTGTTGACAGGCTAATTTAAACTTAATAGGCTGTTTTGCCTTCATTATAAGGCTTCAGACAGATTTTTATTTATTTATTTATTTATTTGGTCAAAAATGGCTCTTTTGATAGTAAAGGTTAGTGACCCCTGGTAAAGACAAACATGATCCCCAAAACACTCTGAGAATGTTAGGGGAGAATGCAGCATCTTGAACATACTGATTTCTATTGATATCTATTTAAATATCTACATATTAAATAATTTTACGATACAATACATTTAAATACCTGGTTTTACTAAGGTTTAACCATCCGTTCATGTGAATTTCATGAGTTAAAACCTGAGATAGCAGTTATTACTGCTCTAAGCTAGGCTAGTTAGCTTTTAGCCTAGAGCTAGTTTAGTTTATTTTTTCTTCCTCTACATAATGACCAATTTAGCTGCTTCATTTAGTTATGTAGAACAACAAACTAATTAACAAGATGTTGGTTCAACAAAATTGATATATTTTTTTATAACAAAATGTAGCCTTAGCCAAGACTAGCTGTAGCAACTGCAACGGGGGCAGCAGCAGCTCAGTCCATAGAGACTTGGCTCGGGAACCGGAGGATCGCCGGCTCAAGATCCCATATGGACCAAGTATGGAGTATGGACTGGTAGCTGGGGAGGTGCCAGTTTGTCTGAGCAAGGCACTGAACCCCCAACTGCTCAAGGCGCCTGTCCATGGCAGCCACCTCACTCTGAAATTGCTCCATTTAATTCCTGTATAGGTCCTGTTTGTGCATGTGTGTGTATTCCAGGCTTGTGTATATAACAACAGGGTGAAAACATTGAACTTCCCCTTGGGGATCAATAAAATATATCTTCTTTTTATGGATCCTACAGCTTTTCTTGGCAAGGCACTCCCCACACAGCCCTGAAGCACTACGATTGGCCAGGTGGCCATGGTCGCGTGAGGCAAAGCTCTGATTGATTTCGATTTTGACCACAGCGACAAAGCTTTTTCTGTCATCATGGGGTGTAGTTTAATTTACCACAAAACATTATATTTTATAAACTCCTCATATATGTTTTGTTTGTAAAAATATGGAGGCTTTACGGGGGCTGGAGAGGCAGTCATAGCAGGTAAGAGGAGAGCCAAGGCCCGCAGAGCATGTTAGAGGCACAAACTTCAGGGCTGTGAGAGCACTGGTGGATAGCCGACAGCGGGCGCTTAGCCACGTGCAAGGACCCCACAGATCTCCCACCCTCCCTCCGGCTTCCCAACATGCTCTGCAGGCTCTGGTTTGACTCTCAGCCGCCTGGCTCTATCCCACAGCCCCTAAGCAGCCTCCAGCAGGCCCCACTGACCCAGGCTGTGCCCTGCTCCTACGCCAGAGAACCAGAGGGAGGGTGGGAGGTTGGCGAGGTCCGTGCGCCTGGCGAAGGGCCTTCTGTCTGCTCTCCTCCAGTGTCCAAATTACAATTTCTTCAAGCATTCATGCCTCCTCTCTCTGAACGTTTGTTCATTACATTTGGACAATGTTTTGCACTTCAGCCAATCACAGCACAGCAGGGTGGGACTTGCCAAGTAAAGCAGCGGGATCCATAATAATTCATAGCAAGCTCACCAGCTAGCTTACTCTTGCTAGCTTTTACTAGTTAGGTTTTTAGTTGTTTATATTTTGTGGTTACAGCAAATTTTACAGGCTTTGTTTACCAAAAAATTTTACATTTCTATGGTGTAATATTTTTATTTGGTAAAACACGTGTTAAAAAGTCACTCTTTTGACTAGATTTGATGTTACTGTGTGTTTTATCTTTTCAGAGCAGATTTGTGAATAAGTTTATAGCATGAAAAGGCTAAAACTTGAAAAGATAAATATAGATAATATCTGTAAGCTATTTGTTAAATTTGTTGAACTGTTCTGTTAAATCAAACACAAAGTGGAGCATCCCTCTGCGGCCCTGCTGAGCTGGAGACTTGCCTCACATTGTCATGGCTTTATTAGGAACACAGTCAGCTCAGATATGTAAACATTGGTGTCAGGCAGACGGATGGTGCTGGGAATAAGTGGAAACAGTGGTGGGACTGTTGAGACATGCAGCAGGTAGCCAGAACATGAATGTCATACAACGTTTTTCCCTTAACTCCTTTTAGGCCTTAGACAATAAACAGGCTCGTACAACTTTAGTGTGACATTTAAAACATGTATCTGAGGTGGTAAATGCTGCATTTATTCTTGCTGTCCTCTTCTTAGAAGAGGGACAGATAGGCTTTAAGAGTTGTTTTGAGTCACTGAGTTGCTTGAAGAGCCTGTGAGGCACCTCTGAGTGAGAGCTTTAGGTGAGTGATGTCTGAAGTCGGGCCCTGGAGAAAACAAAATAACCCTCGGGGTTCAAACCATTTCCTTTCCACAGAAATGTTTTCCTCTGAAGTCAAGTAGAGGAGAAGTAATCCTACTTTTACATCCTCCCCAAAAAGGTCAGTCACAGTCTGAAAGCCAAGAAAGCTCTTGTTTGCACTTTGAGATCTAATACAACACGGCCCTTTCTGGAAGTTAAATATAGCTTGTAATGACAAGACTGGAGAGTGATGTTTGGGGGTTTTTCTGTCCATTTCTTTTAGCTTATGGGAGTTGTCTAAAGACAGAAACACTACTTCAATTTGTTCAGCTAGTTGACACGAGCTCTGCAGGGGACACTGTTTCAGAGCTGCCGCTTGGACAGTCCACCACACGGAGGGGTCAAAGCTGAGGCAAAGAGAGAAAGCAGAGGACGTGGATTGAAGTGTGCGGTGTTTCTGTTGGCTCCCAAAGAGTCTGGTTATAGTTTGTAAAGTGATGGAAATTTGGGGCACTTTTTTTGTACTTATGTATTTCCCCTTCATGCAACTTTAGACTTCTACTCCACATTACATTTGCTTGACAGCGTTACTTTTCAGATAACCATGTTTTTCATGTATCTCCGAATACATGAAAGAAGAGGAAGAGTCATTTTATTTTTTATATTTGAAGTGAATCATGCTCATAATACCGGCATACTTTTACTTGACTAAGGTTTTAAATGCAGGATTTTTAGCAGTGGTGTATTCTTACTGAAGGGTAATGGTACTTTTACCAAAATCCCATTTAGATCCCCTCTCCATTCTCATGTATATAACTTTTCTCAGATGTCTAGATCTATGATTACTGGGTCTGCACCATTACCACGCTGCCATACGCCTGCATTGTGCTGGATCTGCCACTAAATTTCACTGGCAACAGCAGCATATACATTACCATGACCACATGGCACGTATAAACACAGACCATTCATGGGAGATTGATGAGGCAGCGATCTGATGAATGTCATACAGGCTTAAATAAAGTTATAATGTTAACATTACTGTCCATTCAGGCAATTGTTTGTCAACTAGAACAGCAACTATGGCTTTTGCCCTGTTTGTTTTGTCAGCTGACAATTACGTGGTTGCTGCCACTGGCTGACGGATTACACTCCATTTAAACAGCTCTCCCAGCCCTCGCCACTATGTGTTAAGCGGTGCACTCAAAATGAAAATGACCCAGTGTCATCTGACTCCACCAAAATGCACAGACTTATTTTGTTCGATGTCTATTAACCAATTGCAGTGTTCCACATCATCTAAAGTGGACTGCAGCAGAGCCACACCCCCTTCTTCAACAAGCATGGCTGACTGTGAGGTAAGGAGGAAGCGCAAGGGACATTTAAACTGTCAGTCATATTGGTAAAGTACATAATTCATTCAGTTATTGAAATGGTCAGGGGATCTCAGTGTCACCAGGAAATGAATAGGGAAATATTGTTTTGATTTATTCTGACTGATCTGATTTGATTTTCTAATGATACAATCATAATGTGTCCTACCGATTATGTACACAGAATATTAATCTCAGGAGGTTTTAAACATGTTTTTCTGGAGATACTTCAGATATCGAGGAAAATACAATACAACAAAAATATATATAGTGTGTTTTAAAGCATCACTTTGTTCATAGATATGAGTAAACCACTCATGAAAAATCAATTAGCTCGAGGAAATTTTTTACCATTTGATGGTTTCCTGGTTCAGATTCTCCATCCATTTAAATGAAAAGAAAATATAACACATAATAAAGTATTTAAATCAAAAAAAATATTTTTTGGTAATGATTAGAAATCAACCACAACAGTATTTTGTGTGTTTGAAACATAATTTGGTTCCAAATGAGTTAAGTCAAGGACCACAATACTTCTTCCAACACTGAGTGTGTTGTTGTAAACTACACCTGTAACACAGGTCTGTTTATCTCACTCTTAAATCTTTTAGGACACAAGACGATTCACTTTCTTGCCATGAGTTTGATGAGAAGACTGATACTGTTCTCACATTTGTCTGTTAAATGTGAAGCTACAGTCAAGAAATGGTTAGCTTTGCTTAATTTATCCTTACTTAGCACAAACCTCCAGAGAGTTGCTGTGCCTGGCAATAGTTCGGCACCCCACTGTTAAACCATAACATGATATTTTTACACTGTGTTTTTGGTACCAGTTAAACAAACAAGATAAAATAAAATTTGATAACTTCTCATCTAATTTCTCAAAAATATTCCTTCAACCAATGATATGCTCTATTTGTCACTGTCAACGAAAGGCACAGATACCAGTAATGCATGTTCAGACAATACACAGCAACAGCAATAATAAACACCCACTCACAGACTTCTCATATAGAGCAACATATTGGAAAAAATAGTAATAAAGGGAATGAAGTCTTGATAGGATATGAACACAAATAAACCATGTAGATGAAAACTGTAGAGAATTATTGTACTTATATTGTGAATAACAATGTAAACATCGTTTTGTTGAAAGCAAAATACCCAGAGGGAGTCTCAGGAATATGATAATTGAAGGTTTTGCACAGAAAGTGAGGAATATGGAATTACAACACAATATTATCTCTGGCAGCTCTGACTGAAATGCGCTGTGGTTTTTTCCCAACTGCTGCGGGCGATTAACAGCGTCTCCCCACAGAAGATCAGAGGACAGAAGGAGGAGATTACTGCATGTCACGGAGGAGTTACCATGGGGTCAGAGGTTTGGCACCCTTTGGTGTTTGTGAGTATGGATATGGTGTGGTGCAGAATAGTAATGCAGTGTTAGTATTTTTTTTTAAATTTGTGTTTAAAAGCCTTGAGTTGCCTGGGGAGATTTAATGTCTGTGTCACTGGAATAAGCACATTGTTCAGCTGAGATTTTTTTTTTTTGTCTCTGTTTTCACGACCTTTTAACCTTCACCAAGGTACAAGATGATCATGAGAGATGGAAACTTTAATTAATAAGAGGGAAAAAACACCCACACAGTAACTCTCACTATACATACATATATGTATATATATATATATATGTGTGTGTGTGTGGTGTTGTGTTACTTTTTATATAATTCAATCCAAAGCCACATGTGATATCTCCACCAGCATATGGAGTTTATCGCTTTCTTTTGTCACATGACCTACAGTATATCCTTGACTTTGTTCCCTGATAAGTAATGAGTTTGCCAGGTAAACAGTCCTCTCTGCCTGTCACCCAGCACATTCAGCACTTTAAATAAAAAACACAGGCTTTACTGAATGTAAAAAATACATGATGTAGAAAAGAGTCTTTGTTGAATGTGTTACACATTTCACATCATAACTTTGTCGAAAACCTTACCTTTTTCTCCACGCCAGCATCTACATTCTTTTTGATGAATTTATATTTATTCAATTAAATCACTAAAAGCTTTTTTGCCCCAATATTCTGGACATTCAGTGTATTGATCCCAACAAGACTATGAGTCTACAGCCATGCTATCAGCTCTGTAATGCTGTATAGGCACAGCACAGTGCTTTATAAGGGTGTCCCCTGATAGTCAACCAAACATAGTCAACCAGAAATGTCATTAGTTGGCAAGATTTCATTGGTCACTTGGTCACAGAAAAAAAAAAGCGACGTATCATTGGACGACTAATGGCCGACTAGGAAAATTGTTAGTCGGGGGCAGCTCTAGTGCTTTGAGCTAAATGATAACGGTTACAAGGACATGCTGAATAAGTAATAATCAGTCCCTACAGGATGCTGCAGTGTTGTGATTGCAACAATACAGCAGGGTTTGATTCAGTACACATATTCAACCAATCCCTTTGAATCCCTGTGCATTGCCTTGCAATTTTGTCCCGCAGTCACCGCAATTTTTTCCGCACATTAGACCAATTATTATAGTTTACGCTGAATTTCACCAGTCACACCAGCCCCCTGCATAATGTCACCAAACTCACTTTCATGTTTCTGGTTGTGAAGATGCAGACATGTGACATAAATGTCTCACATTTACCAACAACAATTACTGCTAAAGGCCATTCAAGGAAATTACCTGATGTTCTAGGGGGGTAAACTGCTTTGCATGACATGCAACGTTGTGGTGGAACACGAACAACACTGACACTTTTCTACCGTAAAATGCACCTGGAGAGTGACTGAAATGTGTGGACAACAGACATGAGAGGTCACCATGACAGAGGCTGCTACACATGCAGAAAGAATCAAGGTGAGGTAGATAAAATATGCATGGTTAGTAGTAACATTAGTGTAGTAAAAATCAAACTCAAGACAATTTTTCGGCCAATTGAAACAAGTTGCCTTTGATTTTTAATAAAGAACACAAAACATAAAAAATCCTCTAATTTTAACCTTATTAGCATGTTATTTGGTTACTGACCTGTGCTGTAAAACCCCTACAGTTCTTGTGGCTTGAATAACTAACTGTGCACTGCACATTAGCGACCGCCAATGTTCCTGTTCTGTTCTTACACACCGGCCTATTATCCGGCAGCTCAAGCATTCAAATCATCACAAAAGCCAAAAAATGACCATCCTGACGATTTTAGAAGTCTTTGTCACATCTCACAGCTCGTTTTAATCTCATCACAGAATTTCTCCCTCAGCATTGTCCCTGTGAATGTGGGGGAAGGCTGAGTGTAATTTGTGAGAACAATTTTATCTGTTTTCCTCGGTTCCTTCTTTGCTTTATGATAAAAGTATTGTCGTCAGACCATCAAGCATAACACATCTTTTCTTAACAAATCCCCTGAATGTTTGTGCTAAACCTATGACAGTGTTTTGATTTTAAGTGATTACAGTATTCTTTTTCTTTTTTTTTGCCTCCCGTGATGACATCTTCTGTCTTTTGCAATAACAAATTTGACTTATTTTACTTAGAACAGTTTGAAACCAGTACCGCATGCTGATATAATGTTGACACAAGAGATATTCTTCTTGTGCCGGATCACAAATTAATTTCATTTGATGCTGTTTTTGCCACCACCTGCTCCCGTCACATCGTCTCTGCAGCCAGGCTCTCTCCAACACCCGTGTAATTGAATCCTCTCTTCTCAGCAATGAAGACCCATTCAGTCATTCCTGTTTATATATTTAATTTTTCCCTGTTACTGAGAAAAGTGTGCAATATTAAAGCCAATCCATGGTGAAATGATTCAACACATGCTATCAAACAGGACTGACTGAAAAGCAGAATTTTGTAGAGCTCGTTTATTCAGATATCACTTTGATGCAAGAGCTAGATAGCCTACTAACAATTGCCTTTAAACAATTATTGCCATTAAAAAAACAAAAACATTTTTGAAAAGGCTCTGTTTTAGCTCATGTGAAACTCATGCCCCTGCACTAGCTAGTACTGACCTTCTCATCTCTGCAGCATGTTTTGGTTCCACTTATATCTCAGACATTTCACAGCCTTTGTTGGATTAATCAATTGCGGGATCCCCCTGGGTTCAATTTCGGGTCCTTTGCTGTTCACTATATTAATCCCTATACACATGTATTGACAAGTAAAACATCAGTTTGTTAAACC